>MU726788.1:0-48674 GCA_026770625.1 Nicotiana glauca | reverse complement strand
CCTTACCCATTTGTTTGAATTAACCATCTATTTGAACCTTTTCACCTCTCATGAGCACTTGAATTATTATGAACTTTGTAAAATTTAAAGTGTGGGGTGGTTGGTTTGGCTTTTGAGTGGAACTAATGAAATAAGGAGAAAGGTGTAGTGTTTTGAAAAAAAAGTAAGAGCCACTTGATAAGAGAAAAGAAAAGACAGAAAAAAATAGTTGTATTGCTGTGAAAAATATTCTTTGATAGTGGTGACTCTTGATTTAATTGTGCTTAAAAAGTAGGGAGTTAATATATATTGATGTGAAGTTGGAGTTATGGTTCGACATAAGTATGGGGTTTTAAATGTTAAAGTGTGTGTATTAAAGTGCTTAGGGAGGTGTGGTCACTATTATATCTAAAAGTATCCTACCCGAGCCGCAGCCGACATTACAACCAAATAAAGTCCTACTTGATCCTAGAATGAATGAGCTCGATTAGTAGAGTAGTATACTACGGGCAATCCTATGGTCCATATTTTGTGGCAAATGAATGTTATTTCTGAGAGAGTGAAATTTTTCTATCTTGAGTTCCTAATTGTTCTTAAATTGTGTTGTGTGTGGAACTACTCTCTTTTGTTGTGTGAGGGCACTTGATTCATGAAGGAAAGGTAATGTTAGTGACCTCTATGTTAGAGTAAGCGGGTGAGTTACGAATAATGCGTGGTACTTGTGAGTCAAATATTGAGGTAAAGATGTTACACTCTAGTGCTTAGCCTATTTTAAATATTCTTGACTAAATATTCTTAGACAAGAGGGGTTGCTCTGATGGTAAGCAACCTCCACTTCCAACCAAGAGATTGTGAGTTCGAGTCTCCCCAAGAGCAAGGTGGGAAGTTCTTGGAGGGAAGGATGTCGGGGATCTATTTGGAAATAGCCTCTCTACCCTAGGGTAGGGGTAAGGTCTGCGTACACACTACCCTCCCCAGACCCCACTAAGTGGGATTATACTGGGTTGTTGTTATTGGTATGATGAGTTAGGAGAGCTATTTAAAAAGGTCGTGTCTATATAAAGTGTAGTTTGATTGCTCGAGGACGAGCAATGGTTTAAGTGTGGGGTGTTGATGATAGGCTATAATTGTGTCTTTTAGTCGCTTATTACACGCTAATTTACTGCACTTTAATTGAGTTTGAGCTTTAATCTTTAGTGTTTTGCACTAAATATGTATTTTATGCCTTGTATGAGTGATTTCGATCTATGTAGGCGTTATGGAATAAACTCAAGTGATTTGGAGCTTTGAAGTCTGAGTAAAATACCGAGGAATTAAGCCGGGATCATGTTCGGGGATCAACAGATGATAGTTAAGAACGAAACGAAGAATCGAGCAGGCATACGACGCATTTCTAGTAAAATGCACAAAACATTTCGCTCAAAACTCCATTTGGGCTCCACAATATATCGTTGGAAAGCTATTTGAAAGGAATATAACTTTCATGTTTTGTATTTTCCCAAATTCTCAATACCGCGCCGAATGGGATGCCGCAAGTTGCGGCACAGCAGTATAGAAACTGGCCTGACAAGAAAAATGCAAGGCTGATGATAATCTTCGCTAGCACGCCGCAGGGTGCGGCTTGCGGCGCGCCTCTACAAATTTTATAGATTCGAAATCCTATTTCATGCAGGAAAGGGTGTTTCGTCTGGGCCCGACCCTACTTGGTATAAATACATATAAAATGCTATTTTGAGGACTTGGGATGGAGCTTAGACCTAGGGATGCCACTTTTGAGAGAGGATACACACAAGAACCATCGGCGAGCAAGCATATCTCAGATTTCTTCATCTTCACTTAGTATTTTCAATTATCCAAACTTATGAAATTGTTTGCTAATATCATGAGTGGCTAAAAATCCATTGTTCTGGGGTTGTGATTGAGCCATAAATATTGTCATTTAATGTTGACTTAAACTTGATTACAATTTACTAATATATGGTTGTTTCTTCAATTATGTGATTAATTGCATAATTTTCTGGCCAGCAGTTAGTTTCTATTTACTATTTATGTTATGCTTAGGAAAGCCATGTTCAAATTAGAGAAGAACTGAAGAGAGAATGATCATAACTCTTAGGATGGAGGGGCGAATTTGTGGTTAGGATAGAAATATACCTAGTCACAGTGCTTAATTAAATATCATAGTCTTAATGCGTTCTTGATAGATTGATTTCATAGAAATATAGACATTACTCTATTTTGAATAGGCGAGTAGTACATTGGGAGAAGGCTATGAGAGAAATTATCAATTAATTAGCAACCATGAGTGAATTGTATGAGAGGGAGAGTTAACGAGAATACAATAGGATTGGTGAATCGATCACAACCCTAGAATATTTGTCTCCATTGAATACATAACAATCATTCTACTGCTTGTGAATTTAGTCATTACTTAGAATTATAATTTCGTATAATCACATTCTTGAACTTGATTTTGGCTTGACTGAATAACAATCTGGGTGATTTTAGTGGGTAGTTTGTACAAGTCTCTATGGGTTCGATACTTGACTTATCATTTTATTACTTGTACGACCACGCATACTTGCATGTGCGTTTTGGAGCAACAAGTGTTTGGAGCCGTTGCCGGGGACTTGAATATTAACTACTTTCTAGTTTTTCTTTAATTGTTTATTTCGTCGAGTTTAACCTTACCTAATTGTTGCTTGGATCTCAGGAAATTTGATTGAATGCGTAGGGTCAGAAGCCAGGACCGGCTTTAAGGCTTTGATCCTGAACCTGAGAGAACATTTCACAAGAGGTTGAGAGAAATAAAGGACACGAATAATATTCAGGCACTTGTTCAATTTCCTGGGAACATGGCAGATGAGCAACACATGGCTGTTCAGGAGGTGGTGATGCCCAGCATTGCCAATGTCACCTCTAGCATTGTGAAGCCTAGAATAACTGGGCATTTTGAGCTGAAACAAAGCATGATACAGCTATTTCATGCGAATGGGCAGTTTATGGGTCTTCCACATGAGGATCCACAACAGCATATCCTAAACTTCTTGGAGATTAGTGATACTTATGTCACTAACGGAGTCACTCCAGACGATGTGAGGCTCACACTTTTTCCATTCTCACTGCTGGGTGAAGAAAAGCGATGGCTAAATGCAGAACAGCTAATTCTATTACCTCATGGAATGATTTGGCAAGGAAATTTCTGGCAAGGTTCTTCCCTTCAGGCAAAACTGCAAAGATCAGAAGTGAGATAGTTTCCTTCAAACTGAAAGCGGGAGAGTCTTTATACTCAGCTTGGGAGAGGTGCAAGGGGCTAATCAGAGACTGTCCTCATCACAATCAGATAAGAGAAGTATTCAATGAAGACAAATATTCCAGGGTTGTGATCGATTCACCAATCTTACTGTATTCTCGTTAACTCTCTCTCTCATATAATTCACTCATGGTTGCTAATTAATCGATAATTGCTCTCACACCCTTCTCCGGAAGTACTACTCGCCTATTCAAAATAGATTAACGCATATATTCCTATGAAATCAATCTATCAAGAACGCATTAAGACTACGATATTTAATTAAGCACAGTGACTAGGTATATTCATATCCTAACCACAAATTCCCTCCCCACCCCCAAGAGTTAACATCGTGCTCTCTTCAGTTCTTCTCTAATCTAAACATGACTTTCCCAAACATAGCATAGATAGTAAATATAACCTAACTGTTGGCCAGACAATTAAGCAATTAATCACAGAATTGAAGAAACAACCATATATTAGTGAGTTGTAATCATGTTTAAGTCAACCTTAAATAACAATATTCTTGGCTCAATCACAATCCCAGAACAATAGATTTTTTAGCCACTCATGATATTAGCAAACAATTTTATAAGTTTGGATAATTGAAAATACTAAGTGAAGATGAAGAAATCTGAGATATTCTTGCTCACTGATGGATCTTGTGTGTATCCTCTCTCAAAAGTGGCGTACCTAGGTCTAAGCTCCATCCCAAGTCCTTAAAATAGCATTTTTATATGTATTTATACTAAGTATGGTCGGACCCAGACGAAACACCCTTTCCTACGTGAAATAGGACTCCAGCTCTGTAAATTTGTACAAGCGCGCCGCAGGGAAAATTATCAGAAGCCTTTCATTTTTCTTGTCAGGCTAGTTTTTACACTGCTGCACCGCACCCTGCGGCATCCCATTCAGCGCGATAGTGAGAATTTATAAAAATCCAAAATATGAAAGTTGTAGCCCTTTCAAATAGCTTTCCAACGATATTTTGTGGAGCCCAAATGGAGTTCTGAGCGAAACGTTATGTGCATTTTACTAGATAATGCGATGTATGCCCGCTCGATTCTTCGTTTCGTTTTTAACTATCATTTGTTGATCCCCGAACACGATCCCGTCTTAATTCCTCGGGCTTTCACTCAGACTTCAAAGCTCCAAATCACATGAGTTTATTCCATAACGCCTACATAGATCGGAATCACTCCTACAAGGCATAAAACACATATTTAGTGCAAAACACTAGCAATTAAAGCTCAAACTCAATTAAAGTGCAGAAATTAGAGTGTAATGAGCGACTAAAATACACAATTATAGCCTATCATCATTTGTCCATGAAGAAATCTCAAACCTTCTAGAATCTGCCTGCCCCAAGTCTTGATATTCCCCAGATCAACACAACTCCCATTATTACACTTCAACATATGTTTGTTCAAACTGCCTAAGAGGAATAACTCTATGATTATGTTTAGGGGTTTGGACTCGAAATCGAACCAATAAGAGAAACACTTCATAATCCTTTTCATGGTTTAAGGAATGCAAAAGAACATCCTCAACGAATAACTTTTATGGTGTTTTTAATAATGCTTCACCATCTTCTCCATGAAAAACAGTTTGGTTCCATGCAATCTCAATTTTTTGAACATAAGCAAACCCTAGGTACACCTCTTTAAAAGCCCATCTACCCAACATGTCATTGTATCTAATGAACCTACCACTTCTCTTCAATTTTGTGTACCCTGTAACTCATCGTGACTTAAATTCAGACTTTAAGAAAATATAGAGATTGAGAAAAAAGAGTGACGTGAGTGGAAAAAAGATCAAAGTGGGTGTTTAGAGAAGGCTTCAATTGCAGCTGAGAAAGTATTCATAACTAACGTAAAACTTGGCTCAAAATGCAAGATGTTTGATACCTTCATAGGGGACATTGTTAATGATAGTCTCAACCTTTTCATCTCATGAATTTATACATTAAATTGAATAAAAGAAGCAAGAGCAATGGAAAACGGTGAATTGGGAATCAAAGTACGAGATTTATGTAGTTATATTTTTTTTTCGTTGGAACTTAGTAGGTATATATAGGCAGTAAATATGGCATAATAGAAATTCCAAATTGAGCCCAAGGAGGATTAGTGATCACGCCCAACTATACCTTATAAAAAGAACTAAGCGGTCGTTGCAAATATAATCCAGTTTACAAGTCCGGAGTCGAATCCTGTAGAGAACTAAGGTTTAGCTATAATTGTTCACTATTACCAAGAAGACAAGCTTGAACAATTCCTAACTTATACATATTAAGATTCTTGTATTTAACTAATTAACTAACAAATTAAAATAGTAAATTAACAACTAAAGATACTAAGGGTTAGAGACAAGATTAAGGAGGTCTAGAGTTATGATTTCCCCTATTGTTGGAATCCTTCCCGCATTTTCTATAAATTCGCCTAAGTATTCTCTACCGATCATGAGCGCTCTGATTGTCGCAACTCTCTACTGAGTAATTACCACAATTTACTAAACATATTCTCCCGAATTTTGCTAGTTGGCATTAAGTACGGCTCACTCAGATCGCACCCAAGGTTTCGTTATCCCTAATCCCACCTTTAAACCCTTCGTATTGATCCCTCATATACGTTAGAGTGATGTTGTTCAACAACTACCTAAATATGCACTCTTTCCTGAGTAATACACCCTAAATAGGCACAGTTAGTTGAAAACTCTTCAGCCAACCACAATAATAACGTAGTTGAACAAATATAGAAAATACTAAGGCAAAACTATATTATAATTAACATAACGGGAAAATCATCCTCCAATAGGTTCCATCAAAACCCTAGATAACAAATTAGCTATTCATAAAAGTATGCAAAACTACATTACTAGAATTCATAACTAATAATGAAAATAGAAAAAAGGAAGTAAAAACTCGTTGAAGAATTCTCCGCCATGCTCATAGTGTGTTTTGCCTCCTTAGGTCGCATCCCCGGTCTTCTTAGACTCCTTAGGTCTAAATTATGTTAAACGTACTCAAAATACCATTTTTCATGTATATATACCAAGTAGGGTTGGTCCCAAACAATTATACCTTCTCCTATGCGAAAAAGGACACTTTTCCGGATAGACATGCACGGCCGCGGATCAACCGCGGATGGGCCGCGCATATTGACCAGCGTTATGCCCCATTTACGCGGCCAGTGTGCGTCTGCGCACTTGACACACACATTTCACCATTTGCTATTTGGAACTTTAAAAAATGTAAAACATGAAAGTTGTAGCCGTTTGAGTATCTTTCCAACCATATATTGCGGAGATCAAATGGAGTTTTGAGAGAAAAGTTATATGCATTTTACTATACGGTGTGCAATATACCTACTCGGTTCGTCGTTCGTTCTTAACTATCATCCATTGATCCCCGAACACAATTTCGGCTTAATTCTTTAGGCTTTTACTCAGACTTCAAAGCTTTAAATCACTTGAATTCATTCTATAACATCTACATAGCTAGAAATCAATCCTACAAGGCATAAAACACACCATTAGTACAAAACACTAGCGATTAAAGCTCAAACTCAATTAAAGTGCAGTAAATTGGAATATAATAATCGACTAAAATACGCAATTATGACCTATAATCAACACCCCACACTTAAACTATTGCTCGTCCTCAAACAATCAAACTACACTTTAGGTAGACACAACCTTTTTAACTAATTCTCTTAACTCATCACACCAAGAATATTTAAAATAGACTAAGCAAAAAAGCGTAACATCTTTACCTCAAGATTTTACTTACAAGTACCACGCATTATTCACAACTCACCCTTTTACTCTAACATAAAGGTCAATAACACTACCTTTCCTTTATGAATCAAGTGCCCTCACACAATAAAAGAGAGTAGTCTCATACACAATACAATTTAAGAACAATTAGGAACTCCAGATAGAAAGAATTCACTCAACTCTTAGAAATAACATTCATATGCCATAAAATATGCAACATAGGCTTGCCCGTAGTATATTACTCTACTAATCGAGCTCATTCAGTCTAGGATCAAGTAGGACTTTAATTGGTTGTAATGTAGGGTCCGAGTCAGGTAAGATACATTTAGATATAAGAGTGACTACACCTCCCTAAGCACTTTAATACATATACTTTAACACTCAAGCCCATGCTTATGTCAAACCATGACTCCACCTTCACATCAATATGCATCAACTCCCAATTTATTTAAGCATAATTACATCAAGAGTTACCACTTATCAGTGAATATTTTTTGCAACAATACAACTATGTTTTTCTTTATTTTCTTTTTCAATTCAAGTGGATTTTTTTTAACCACAGTTCACCTTTCCCCTTAATTCATTAGTTCCACTCAAAAGGCAAAACAACTACCCCACACTTTAACTTTTATACAGTTCGTAACAATTCAAGTGCTCGTGAGAGGTGAAAAAGTTCAAATAGATGGTTAATTCAAACAATTAGTAAGGCTTGTGACCAAGACCAACTATGCCTTATAAAAAGGACATGAAGACGTTGCAAATATAATCTGAGTATTTCTCCCAGAGTCGAAACCACAAGGAATTAACCTATCAATTACTCTCGTTAGACTTACGAAATTCTACTTAATCAATTTTCCAAACGTTGTGAATAACAATTGAGGATGTTTCTACTAACTAAGACTGACTGAAAATAAGCAATTGAAGACTAACTATGATTAAGTTGTAAACAGTCAAGAGAAGGATCTAAGGTTATGATTTCCCTATTGATGGAATCCCTTCCGATTATGTTTCACATAGATTTGCCTAATCGTCTCTATCAATCATGAGAACTCTTATTACCGTAAATATCTCCCGAGTAATCACGAAAATTTACTAGACGCACTCTCCCGAGTTATGCTAGCTGGCTTTGCTTATTACAGCTCACTTTAGAATGCACCCAAGACTTATTTATCCCTAAATATGCACTCTCTCCCGAGTTATGCACACTAAATAGGCGTAGCTAATTGAGTATCCTATCAATTAGCTACAATAAGAACATAGTTGAACAAATAGAGATTAAACTGGGCAAACTATATTAACATAACAAGAAGTTCATCCTTTAATAGGTTTCATCAAAACCTTAGACTAAATATTTAGTTGGTCATACTAGTGTTCATCATAACAACAGTCAAATTCATCACAAATAGTAAAACACAAAAGGAAGAAAGTAAAAACTCGATGTTGAATTATCCTCCTTGCCTCTTACCTTTCCTTGCGTTGCACTAAACTATGAAAACCTTGATAATGTTCCCTCGGGCGAGCTGGACCTTCTATAGGTTAAGTGGATTTACCCCCGAACTTCCAAGTTTACCCCTGAAGTTTATTTTTCCGAAAGTGGTCTAGCGCGGTCGCGCTAATGAACGTGTATATGGCCTACTATTCTGCCTCGAATTCCTGGGCTAGCGCGGTCGCGCTAGTGGCCTCACTAGTCTGGGTCTTCATTTCAGCTTTTCTTTCTCTCATCTTTCCACGTACTCAGCTCCTAGGGGCTTCTCTTGCTTCAATTTAGTTCCAATTACAGTTTTAAGTCCTCATACATGCCACTCACTCCTACAAGACATGAAATTCACAATTAAAGCCAATTTATCATCATTTAACTATCTTATAACAGTGAAACATAGTCAAGCTGGGGCGTAAATAGTCGCCAAATTACATAAATCTAGCCTATTATCAATACCCCACACTTAAATCATTGCTAGTCCTCGAGCAACCCACCACACTCTATAGAGCATTTTTCCTTAACGTATCACACCAAGAACAAATCACCAAAGTTATGTCTAGTAGTGAACAATCTTTGCCTTAAAAATGGACTCTCACGTGCCATGCAATATTCATACTTACTCAAATTACTTTACACAAAAGTCAAGACTTGCCTTTCCTTCGTGAATCACATGCCCTCACATCACACAAGAGAGTAGTTCCACTAATATTAATATCAAGAACAATTAGGAACTTATATAAGCAAAATTCTCTCACTCTCACAAAAAGAACTTTCACGTGCCACAAAGACGCACCATAGGCTTGCCCGTAGTGTACTACTCTACTAATCGAGCCCACTCAGTCTAAGATCAATTAGGACTTCACTTGGTTGTAACGTAGGCTAAGGGACGGGTATGATATATTTGGATATAGTGACTAACCTCCCTAAGCATTTTTAATACAATTCAATTAACCTTCAAACCAATACTTATGTCAACCAGACATTCCACCACATTTTTATTTATAACATCTCACTCTATTAGGTGCAATTGTAACAACTCACCATTTATCAACTACAGTATTTACTCATTTTTTTTCTTTTAAGTGGTGCTTATTCTTTTACTTTTCCAAACACTGCACCTTTCCTTTATTTCATCGGTTCCACTCAAAAACCAAGCCACCACCCCACACTTTTGCTTTTGCATAATTTCAATACCATTCAAGTGCTTATGGGAGGTAAAGGGGTTCAAACAGATGTCCATTCAAACAATTGGGTAAGCTTCACAATGTGGTTACCAAAGAAATAATCTTATAGGCTCAGCGGGATTGTCTACGATGTATTACATTTAGGTGGGTCTACTTTATATATCTGGCTCAACAAATAAATGCCTATATCACTTCTAAGACTGAATGAAACTACTATTTCACTTTGCAAACACACGGAGCAAGTTCTAGGCATCAAATGTATAGCATAGAGTACAGTACAACTCACACACACATGGCATATAACTCATTCCAGATTGGCTTATCAAGACACTCTCGTTTGAGTATTCAAATCAGTTACAAACATACAAATTAAGGCACTCCAGCAAGAATCAACCACTGAGACTAAGCGTTACACTCTAGTGTCTACTGTGTTTAGGTGTATCAATGCCAAGGGTTTCTCTTTGTATTTTAGCTCGTAGCCCATCAGTACTAACTAAAAACTAAAAACAAACATAAACAAAAATTAACTACAGCCGGTTCAAGATAAACTCTTGGAAAAGAACCGTGGCCCAAAGAAAAATCAAGGGGGAGTTGCTACACTACCTAAAAAAATCTTTTTGGTATTTTCTTTAGACTTACTTCCCTCAAGAAAACTGTCTAAAAGATCCATCATCAGGAAGAGTCTCCATATTCCTTGTTTTTTTCTTTAAAGATTTACATCAACTTAGTCCCTCAAGAACCCCACCGAAAGAGATTCGTCATCGAGACAAGTCAACTTACCTACGTTAAACTAACCTAAATTAAGTATTACTCAAACCACACAGAAAAAACAATCAAGAGGAAGAAGAAACATCAAACAATCAAATAATTTTACATATACATACACACATTGAAGTATCCCCCACCTCACACTTAAAAGGTAGCCATGTCCTCATGGCTTAAAAAATTAAGAAACGGTGAGGTAAAGGAACTTCCCTAAAAGATCACTCCTGATCGTAGACGGTGTCTGGGTTCAAATTGCAAGCATGACCCAGAGCTCTCAGCCAGCCTAAGATTTTCTTTTCCGATTTCACCTATCGGTCAGCCATCACGTCAATACGGGTACCCAAGTTAGTGGTTGAGGTACGCAACCCAACCACCTCCTACTCCAAAGCGATGAACTGGGAAACCCGAGCAGCTCCAGAAGGTGTTGCAGTCCCAGATGGTGCTGGAGCTGCTGCAATTTGCTCATGGGCCTGTGGCTCGGCCCCCACGTCATCCTGCTCAACCTCATCTTCCTCAGAGTCATCAGAGTCATTATTATCCTCACTACATGCTACCGTCGGCTCCTTACCGGTGGTTACCTTGTCTGCTCGGAACTTGCGGTCTTTTGGAAATATCCCATCCACGGCCAGATTTTCAGGCATCCGACTTCCCTGCAAAGTTTAGTAACCAATGAAGGGAAAAAGAACCCATACCTTTTTATTGGACAGTAGGTGAACATCTCCTTATGAATCACTTTGTCCACGTCGAAGTTGTGACCATTGATGAAGCACCAAATCAAAGTCTCTCGAGGGTCATTCACCTTCGTAGTGTTGGAGGACGGGATCAGACGGTTGTTGATAATATACAACCAGCACTTACCTTCAAAGGTTAGCACCGAGGAGTGAAACTTCTTACCATACTTCATCCAGACAACCTCTTTTTTGGGTACACAGATTGTTTCAAAGAATAGCACCCACTGCCTGTGTTTTTTGCCATACATCTCATAAAAGTCTTCATATGGGTCCATAGGAGGGGGCAACTGGTACATTGTCCGTATAGCCTCAACAGAGGCATCCACCTATTTTCTACCCACAGTGACTATACCATTGATATGCTCATTCACATTGCCGTAAAATTCTCGAACAACCATCACATTGCCCTCGCCCGGCTCATCAATGATAGTTTGCAATCCCCGCCTTACCAACTAAGTATACATGTAAGGGCAGCCCAGCTAGACTTATCCTGTGTCAATTCCCCTTTCCGGAATTAGCTTTTTAGGGGCCCTATCCGTAAAGTGGTCCTGAGCCTTAGCAAAGAAAAAACTGGTACTATCAAAGGGACGAGCAGGGGCTGACCCATATGCCCTGGACGAGCCAGCTTGGCTGCTAGAAGAGGCACCTATGGCACGGCATTTCCAATATGAAGCCATAGTACCTGGAAAACAGGAGGATATTAGCACGGCCCAACACAAACTTGTGACACAATACGGTTACTCCGACTTCACATGCATAAGCTCACAAGTACACAATTACAGTCACTAAGGTATTTACTCAAACACCTTGCTGGCATTCATTACCCACAACCTATTTCAAACATTTGACCACCCTAAAACCACAACAATTTTCCAAAAATCACAACTAATTCAAGCTCTAACTCCACCAACCTTTCCACCCACACTTACTACAACATATACTACAAATTGCAACTAAACAAAAAAAAGAACAATAACTACATAAATGCAAAAAAGAAAATGAAAATGAAAATCTAAAAAAAAAAGAGGAAAAAATGTTACCAAGCAAGCATACATGTAGTGAGAGAACGTTATGAGAAGCGAGGAAGAGGAGGGGGGAGCGTGCTTGAGACTTGGCAAAAGTTGAAGAAGATGGAAGTTTTTGAAGAAAAGGGGGGTTTAGGGTTGGGAATATCGTTCTATACTGCTTGAAATGTTGGGGGGTTTGGAATTAAAGAGAGGGGAGGGTGGGAATTATATAGGAACCAGGGGGGCAATTAAAATAGAGAAAAAGAATTTACATAAAAAAATAAAATAAAAGAAAAAATATTTTTTTAAAGTTAAAGGAACAATTTGCATCAGATGGGGCCGGACTAGCGCGATCATAGCGCGGTACGAGCATGGCCACGCTAGTCCACGCATAACACTAGGCGACATGCCCGGCCACTAGCGCAGCTTGTAGCGCGGTCACGCTAGTATTGTGGAGCTGAGGCAGAACACTTGCCCATATGCACGGCCTATAGCGCGGGCGCACTCCTAGGCACAATTTTTTTCATATTTTCCACCTGTTCTTACCACTTGTCATGGCCTTATCACCTGCCCAAGCTTACCTGCATTGGTTAGTGCTTCCCCAAACTCAAAATTAACAACTACTACTATCCTTGGGTTGCGTCCCAACCAGCGCCTTATTTAATGTCGTGGCACGATGATTACAACACATCAATGGGTTGCCTCCCATACAGCACCTGATTTAACACCACGGCACGATGCAGACAAGCGCATTTAAGGTTCGCTCGACCTTTAAGGTTCAGTCGGGTGGATTTCTGACACTTCCGTTGATTCATTCATGCCTACGTATAATTTTAATCTCTGCCCATTGACTCTAAATGTGTGAGAGTCTTTCTCTGAGGCAATCTCCACCGCCCCTGAAGGGAATATTTTGACCACTCGAAATGGACCAGACCATCGTAACTTGAGCTTGCTTGTGAATAGCCTTAATCTTGAGTTATAGAGCAATACCTTGTCCCCAGGGTTGAAATATCACTAAACAATGTTCTGGTCATGCAACCTCTTCATTTTTTCCTTGTACTACCTTGTGCTCTCAAAAGCCAGATAGTGAAACTCATCAAGCTCATGCAATTAAGTGATTCTCGTTGTGCCCGTAGCCTCAATGTCTAGGTTCAGCTGTTTCAGTGTCCACCAAGCTTTTATGTTCAAGTTCCACTGGCAAGTGGCAGGCCTTCCTGAACACCAACTTATATGGTGACATACCAATTGGTGTGTTTTAAAAGCAGTTCTATAAGCTCAGAGTGCTTCACCTAGCTTTTTCGCCCAATTAGTTCTTGTGGCATTTACCATCTTGGTCAATACACTCTTTATCTCTCTAATAGACACTTCCACCTATCCACTAGTCTGCGGATGATATGGTGTTGCCACCTTGTGGCGTACATCATACTTTTCTAGCAACTTCTCGAAGGCTCGATTACAGAAGTGGGTGCCTTCGTCACTGATAATAGCTCTAGGGGTCCTAAAACAGGTTAATATGTTCTTCTTCAAAAACCCCACCACCACTCTTGAATCATTAGTGGGTAATGTTTTAGCTTCTACCCATTTGAATACGTAATCTATAGAACAAGTATGTACTTATTGCCAAAGGCGCTAATGAAAGGGCCCATGAAGTCGATTCCCCAGACATCAAACACTTCAACCTCTTGAATTGGGTTCATGGGCATCTCATGGCGACAGGAAATGTGTCCAATTCGCTGACATTCATTATATCACTTCATCCATTGATGTGCATCCTTAAACACTGTTGGCCAAAAGAAACCGACCTCTAGCACTTTTGTGGTTGTCCTGACTCCTCCAAAATTCCCTCCATACGCCGATGCGTGACATGCCTGCAAAATAAAAGATTGTTCTATCTCGGGGACATACCTCCGGATCATATTATCAACACATATTCGAAACAGATAAGGTTCATCCAATACTACATGCGGTAGTCACAACAAAATTATTTATTTTTTATAGAGGAGAGGGCATAGGGAACTATACCGCTTTCCAGGTAATTTGCAAAGTCTGCATACCATGGCACTTCCTCAAGACTTGTAGCGAGCAGTTGCTCATCTGGAAAGCTTTCCAGAATATCCTCAACCTCAACTGAATTTCCAGCTCCCTCAAGTCGTGATAGATGATCAGCGACTTGGTTTTCTGTGTCCTTACGGTCATAAATTCCGAGGTCGAACTCTTACAATAATAGCACCCAGCAAATCAGGCACGGTTTAGACTCCTTCTTCTCAATCAAGTACCTGAGAGATGCATGATCAGTGTATACAATTACCTTAGACCTAATCAAGTATGATCTGAACTTGTCGAAAGCAAACACCACTGCCAACATTTCCTTCTGAGTCATAGTGTAGTTTAACTAGGCTCAACTCAGCGTTCTACTGGCATAGTAGATTGGGTGCATTAACTTGTCTTTCCGATGTCCCAGCACTACACCCACTGCATAGTCACTAGCGTCACACATGAGTTTGAATGGTTGCTCCCAGTCGAGGGAAACAATGATGGGTGTTGTGACCAGCCTATTTTTCAACTACTCGAATACTACCCTGTAATCATCAGAAAACAAGAAAAGGTAGGTTGTTAATTTTGGAGAAGTCTCTTATGAATCTCCGGTAGAAATCGGCATGTCCGAGGAAGCTCCTGATTGCCTTGATTGAAGTTGGAGGTGGGAGTTTTGCTATCACGTCAACTTTAGCATGATCCACATCGATTACTTTACTTGATACTCGGTTTCCTAAGACTATGCCTTTCTGTACCATGAAATGGCACTTCTCCCAGTTCAGAACCAGGTTAGTCTCAATATATCGTTTCAGCATACGAGTCAGATTACTAAGGCACTCTTCGAGTGAGTTCCCCACTACTGAGAAATCATCCATGAATATCTCCATTATGTCCTCTACCAAATCAGTGGATATGGCCATCATGCACCTTTGGAATATGGAGGGTGCATTGCATAGGCCAAATGTCATTCTCCAAAATGCATAAATACCGTATGGGCAGGTGAAAGAGGTCTTCTCTCTGTCCTCTAGTGCAATGGAGATTTGATTGTACCCTGAGTACCCATCCAGAAAATAGAAGTGAGACCTCCCTACCAATCTGTCTAGCATCTGATCAATGAAGGGAAGATGGAAGTGGGAAGTGGTCTTTCCGGGTGGCTAGATTTAACTTTCTATAGTCCATGCAAATTTCTAGCCCATAACGGTTCTTGTAGATATCAACTTATTGTTATCGTTATTGACCACCTTCATGCCACCCTTCTTAGGCATACATTGCATCGGGCTAACCCAGTTGCTATCAGAATTGCAAAAATGATTCCCGCATCTAACCACTTTATCACTTCTTTCTTCACCACTTCCTTTATGTTGGGGTTCAGCCTTCATTGGTGTTCCCTGGAAGGTTTGTGTACCTCTTCCAGCAGAATTTTATGTATACAGTAGGTGGGGTTGATCCCTTTAATGTCTCCACCCAATTATAGTCTTGCACTCCTTGAGTACCTACAAGAGTTGTTGTGCATGCGCATCTAACAAACTATATGAGATAATAACATGTAATGTGGAGTTAGGTCATACCTGAGATGGGCGGGCAGTGGCTTCAATTCCAGCTTTGGTGGTTCTTCAATGGATGGCTTGGCTGGAAGAGTTTCTCTATTTTCTAAGTCCAGGGGCTCAAATTCAAGAGTTCTAACCCAGAACCCTCTGCTCTCTAAAGCCAACACCCATTCTGCCAGTTCTTCTCCATTCACCTCATCTAAATTCACCAGACATGCAGCAAGAGGATCCTCAAAAGTCAGCCTCTCATCATCAGCTTCTACGATTATATCCATGGCATCAATAAGAGAGCAATTGGCGAATTCACTTGGTTTTCTCATAGATTTCTGCACATTGAATTTTATCTCTTCATCGTTTAACTTCATCTTGAGCTCCCCAGCCTCACAATCAATGAGAGCTCTCCTAGTGGCCAAGAATGGCCTTCCCAAAATTAGGGAATCTCTTCATCCACCTTGCAATCTAGAATCACAAAATTTGCAGGGAACACAAATTTTCCTACCTAAATCAACACATCATACAGGCTACCAGAGGGTCTTTATACGGGTCCTGTCAGCCAGCTGCAACAACATCAAAGTGGGTCTAGCTCCTCCAATCCCCAACCTCTTATATATCGCCAGGGGCATAAGATTTATGCTAGCCCCCAAATCACAAAGTGCTTCGGAGAAAGCAAAGTTACCAATATTGCAAGGAATTGTGAAACTCCTTGAGTCAGACAGCCTCTCAGCAATTGGTCTAGTCACCACCGCACTGTAGGTCTATGTAAGAGTCACCGTGCCCAAGTCTTGGAAATTGAATTTGCGATACATCAAGTCTTTCATCATTTTTGCATAACCAGGCAACTCCTTCAAAGCATCAATCAATGGAATATTTACCTGGATTTGCTTCAGCATCTCCAAGAATTTCTTGTATTGTTCCTCTTTTTGGTACTTAGCCAGCCTCTGTAAGAATGGTGCGGGGAGTCTCTTCTTCCCAATGATTTGGGTATTTTCTTTGTCAGCTACCACCTCAACTACAGGTTCCTGGGTTGTCTCAACTTCTCTCTCAGCCTCAATCTGTGTGTTATGTTCTTTCTGGGCAGGCTGTACTGTCACCTCGGTCAGTTTCGTTGACTTATCCAGCTCAATAGGCACTGGTACAAGTGTCTCAGCATGTCTGCTTTCTCGAGTCCTATCTTGCTCCAAATCTAAGTCTCTGCCATTACGTAGACTCACTGCCATCAGCTGCTTCGGGCCTCGATCTTTTGGATTTATTTGAGTGTCTGCATGTAATGTCCCATGAGGATGATTATTCAAAGACATCGAAATCTGTCCCATCTGCACTTCAATATTCTTAATGGTTGAATCATGTGCATCTACTCTTTCACTGATTTTTTACTTTTGACCCAATAACCTGCTATATCATTGCCTCGAGTCCAGCAAACCCATTCTTGCCGTCCGCTGATGCTGAGGAAGATGATACCCATGCTGCTGATTTTGATTATTATATCCTTGTGGCTTTCGATAAGGTGCCATATTGTTGTGAGGTCTCATACCTCCCATGTTTCCATTTTTGAGATGTGGTTGGACTGGCCTGTACGGCTGATTTTGTTGGCCTTAATTTTGACCACCCTATCTCCGGCCTCCATAATTAGCCACATAATTCATGTCCTTAGGGTAGTGATGATGATCGCTTTCTGCATGCCACTGGTTACCAATTGGTTGACTAATGCAAGATGTGCATAAGCCCCCATTGGTAGTATCTACAATGTGTACATGTTGCTTCTGTCCTGACTCTTCCACCTTTTTGGTGAGTACACTCATCTGTGTCATTAACATGGCCATATTTTCAGCAAGAGTATTGGATAGATCTAAGGGCACTGAGTGAACCACTGGAGTAATAGGTGCATTCCTGGTTGTCCACCCCAAATTCTGTGTCATCTTGTCAAGTAGACTCTGGCCTTTTCTCCATATTTTGCTCAAAAATGCTCCACCAGCTAAAGCATCAACATTACCATTCACGCTATCTGACAATCAAATGTAAAATTGTTGTCCCAACTTCAGATTCGGAATACCATGGTGCAGACATATAACCAGCATCCCTTTGAATTATTCCCATGTTTCATGCAGTGTCTCCATTGGTTTCTTTTTGAAACTCAAAACTTCATCAATTTGTTGAGCAGTCTTGTTGGGTGGGTGGAACTTGTTCGCGAATTGCTTGACTAACTCCTCCCAAGTTGTTATGAAATTAATAGGGAGTGAGTTTAGCCAAGTCTGGGCAGCTCCTGTCACTGAGAATGGAAACAATAACAGTTTGATTGCTTCCTGAGTTACATTGGACTGCCTTTGAGTTTTGCAGATTGACAGGAAATTCTTCAAGTGCTGTTGAGGATCTTCGACTTGTGACCCCGGAAATAGTCCCTTGTTTTGCAACAAGTGCAACATGTTGTTCATGATTTGAAACGATTCAGCCTGTACCTACAGGACTAAAATCGACATGGCCAAGTTCTTTGTTGTGGGTTGTGCCCAGTCATATAGAGCCGCCTCAGGCACAAGAGGCACTGCTGGCGCTACCAGCGCAGCTGGGTCTACTATGTGATCCCCCATGTCTGGTTCAAATTGTTCAGTTGTTTGTTTTTGTTTATTTTTCCGATTGGCCCGATTCAAGGCCTTGAAAACTTTCTCGGGATCTGATAATGCTAAAAATACTTCACCAGTTATCGATGAGGTTCTAGGTATGCACTTGTACAACCAAGTCAATAAACGTTAAAAATTCAACGTATAGATTGGGTATAGAGAAAACTGACCACACTAAGAAGTTTTGTATTTATTTCAATTGTAATTGATAACATCGTTAATTCCCCGACAAAGATGCCAAAATTTGATCATGACCAACTATGCCTTATAAAAAGGACACGCAGACGTTGCAAATATAATCTTAGTATTTCGCCTAGAGTCGAACCCACAAGGAATTAACCTATCAATTACTCTCATTAGACTTATGAAATTCTACTTAATCAATTTTCCAAACGTTGTGAATAACAATTGAGGATGTTTCTAATAACTAAGACTAACTGAAAATAAGCAACTGAAGACTAACTATGATTAAGTTGTAAACAATCAAGAGAAGGATCTAAGGTTATGATTTCCCCTATTGATGGAATCCCTTTCGGTTATGTTTCACATAGATTTGCCTGATCGTCTCTATCAATAATGAGCAATCTTTTTACCGTAAATCTCTCCCGAGTAATCACGATAATTAACTAGACGCATTATCCAGAGTTATGCTAGATGTCTTTGTTTATTACAGCTCACTTTAGGATACACCCAAGGCTTCGTTATCCCTAATCCCGCCTTTAAACCCTCGGGTATTGATCCCTCATATACTTTGGGAGTGGTGGTGTCCAACACTTACCTAAATATGCACTTTCTCCTAAGTTATGCACATTAAATAGGCACAGCTAATTGAGAATCCTATCAAATAGCTACAATAACGACATAGTTGAACAAATTAATATTAAAGTAGGCAAACTATATTAACATAAAAAGACGTTCATCCTTCAATATGTTCCATCAAAACCTTAGACTAAATATTTAGCTACTCATACTAGTGTTCATCATAACAATAGTCAAATTCATCACAAATAGTAAAACATAAAAGGAAGAAAGGAAGAACTCGATGTTGAATTATCCTTCATGACTCTTGCGTCTCCTTGCCTTGCCCTAAGATATGAAAAGCTTGATAATGTTCCCTTGGGCGAGCTGGAACTTCTATAGGTTAAGTGGATTTACCCCCGAACTTCCAAGTTTACCCCTGAAGTTTATTTTTTCGAAACTAGGCTAGCGCGGTCGCGCTAATGACCACGCATATGGCTTACCATTCTGCCTCGAATTCCTGGGCTAGCGCGGTCGCGATAGTGGCCACGCTAGTATGGGTTTTCATTTAAGCTTTTCTTTCTCTCGTCTTCCCACGTACTCAGCTCCTAGGGGCTTCTCTTGCTTCAATTTAGCTCCAATTATAGTTTTAAGTCCTCATATACGCCACTCACTCCCGCAAAACATGAAATTCAAAATAGAGTCAATTTATCATCATTTATATAAGGCTTCAGAAAATTTTGCTAGGCGATATAGGATTTCGGGGTGCCAGGTAGACAAATTGTAATATTTTATATGCTTTAAATATGATGCAAATGAATTGTATGCGGTGAATAAGTGTATGAGTCATGTAATAAGTGATGTGAGGTCCAAAGGGAAGCCTAAGTCTAAGCCAAGTTGGAAAATTTCATAATAAGCTAAGATTTCAAATGAATACGCACAAGTCCTCACTTTGGATGAGCATATCTACATGTATATAAGACGATGTGGGATTCAAAACCTATCAAATTAAAGCTGCTTGAGTCTAGTTTCCGAAGCACCAAACCGTTCGTCATTTGGAGGTGTACACAGAAAGCTATGACCATTTTACTAGGCATGTGTCATATGCTCGCCCAGCTGCGCGGCCGCGCATATTGGGAAGTATTCTGGCTCCCTAGCGCGGTATTAGCGCGTCCACTAGCGCGGTTGCGCTAGTAGAAGACCTCTAAATACACCTAAGGACGGGAAATGAGAGGATTTAAGTCATTTCTCAAGCCTAGGGCATCCTCTCCATCCCCAATCCGACCAAGGTATTCAATCACACACCTAAGGTGAGTTTTTAAGTGTGTTTTCATGGTGATTTCACCTCTCAATCACTAGTTAAATATGGTTTTGATTGGATTTCATAGGATTTCTTCAAAATCTCAAGAACATCCCAAAAGTTGTCTTTCAAGATTTGGTCTACAAGAGGTAATCGTTTACCCTTAGACTTATATATATGGACATGTTATGGGAATATGAGTATGAATTAAGTGTTGGAACTCTTGGTATAGTGATGGGAAGCCATAAGTTCCCAATATAAATACATAATTATTGTAGAAATTGAAAGGGTGATTATTTGATATGAATTGTTTGTTGTGTATGAATGGATGATCATGCATATGTTGTTTGAAGTTATAAATTGGTTAGGAATGATGGTGGAATAAATTGTTGATTAATGGTGATAGTTGGATGAACTAATACTATGGTTGTGGGATGAAAAGATCTATACCTACAAGGTATTTGACAATATGCCTAAATGGATTAAGTTATGGAATTTGTTACTAATATTGGTCCTATTGAATGTTGCATTGTAGATTGAAGTTGCTTAAGTGTATAGGATCATTGTAGTATCATTAAGGGGCAAATTTCAGGTATGTATGGCTAAAACCCCGTCTTTTAGGAATTGAGCACCATTGGTGTTTGTGTAAATACGGTAAGATTAAAGTTGAATTGTTGTATTGATTGTTATTTCACATGAATTTGGGGTTACAACCTTATATGCGAGAAATATGTATCTCAATATGATTAATGTTCTATCCTTGATGATTTAAAAATGTGCGAAGAATATGAATCATATATTGAAGTACCTAAACCTTAAATCAAGATTGAAATTGACATTGTTATGCCAAACTATGCGAAATCCTCTATGTATAAAGATGGTTGAAATAAATCAAATGACTTCGGGAAATAAATTGTGGCCAACGTGTCGAGAACTTGAGGTGTATTATTTCTGATATATTCTATATGACGATGATTCATGTTTCCTCTCATGTATACTTGACCCCTTGAATTGAATAGCTTATTATTGAGATGGATATTGATGTAAAATATGTGAAAAGAACTTGAATTATGAATTGCGGCCAAGTCCTAAGTATGATGTGATAAAGTTGTGGCCCAAATGCCTATGAAATGATATATGTGAAACGAATCGATTAAACAACGCCTTGGTAAGGAGGCCTAGCCGATCGGGCCGAGATCGGACTCCGCTCAAGATAGTGGTGGTATTTTGAATGAATTCCGGAAAAAGGAAAAATGAGATTGTGATTGAAGTGTATGTTCAAATGAGGCAACCTAGCCGATCGGGTCAAGATCGGACTCGCTCAAGAAAGCGGTGGTATGTGAATGAGGATGAACAGTACTGAAATCCCTAGACTAAAGCTATGGAAATTATGTTAAAACTATGTGAACCTTTTATATTGTTGACGTGGTGCTTATTTGAAGCTTTGTGTTTCTTATAATTTCTTTGTACTCTTGTATGGTTGTTCTTTCTAACTGGATGGTTTTTAGTTATACATACTAGTGCTATTCGATGGCACTAACATCCCTTTTGCCGGGGGGTGCAACATTATTTTAAATGAATGTAGGTGGCTCCCTTGCGGATAGTGTCGATCGCGCGTAGCGGAGTAACTTCTTCTCAAAGTCTTGGATAGCCCCTTTCTCCTTCAATGGGTTATATTGCACATCTTTTGTTGTGGACTTCCAATTTTGAGGCAGAGTCGGGGCCTTGTTGTCGGCATTTTCATATTATTCTTCTGTTTTATTTTGAGGCTCCGTAGACAGGTTATGGGTAGAGTTTGATAATGGGGAATTGAATTAGTTTTGGTAGAATGAAACCTAACAAGCTTGCTCAGTTGGGTTTACTCGGTTGAGTGCGGGTCGCGCTCCTCAATTTTTGGGGCGTTCTAAACTTGGTATCAGATCCTAAGGTTTTAAAGTGTCCTAGGATGTCTCAGAGTCGTGTCTAGTAGAGTCCTTCTTATCGGTGTGTTGTCAACCACATCTATAAGTTGGAGGCTACATGGACATTTAGGAATGTTACCCTTCTTCAACACTTTAGATCGTGTGATAAAGCTTGTCTATAAGATTGTTTTGTAACTCGTGCGTTGAGTTTCAAGGTAAGTTTAAACGTTCTTTCGTCTATTTCAAGTAATGTTGTCATATGACATCACCAATTGGCAAAGACGTGAAGATTAAGGAGATGGCACATGTATCTTGTCGAACAAATGGTATGGACATATAGTATAAGTACATAGTACCATGAACATACTTTATTTGAGAAAAGTGTTAAAAGTGATTACCCGCACAAAGAGGCATTGATCTGATAAATGAGACATAAGTTTGAATAGCATACGTGGATAGTGCGAGAAGCATGTATATGATCCTAAGGTGTAAAAGAAAAGTAGTTATATAAGCATGAGATATATGAGGGGAAATGACCAAGAGATTAATGATGAGAGTGTAAGTCTCTCACATGAGGTAAGAAGTTATGAAAGGAGACTCAATTGAACCCAAAATGAGAAGACCCTTATACTATGAACTTTATTAGAATCCAGAAAAGTACGAAGTTGTATTACATATCTAAAGGATATTGACATGAGGAATTGGAATCCCAAGACCGTGTTGCTAAATAAGAGTAGAGAACTTATGAGATTAATACTATTTTGACTTAAATTTCCCTAATAGTCGAATATACATATGAGGGATAGATATATGAGGCATATGTCCCTAAAGTTGCTAAATTCAAGACTTGTGTCACAATCTAGGACATTCACCCCAAGTGGGGGAGGAAGGGTCATTGTGAGGCCACTTAAATACAATGAAACAAGAGTGAGACCATGTAGCTATGATGTTTGAATATTTTGTTGAATACATGCGTGGTCTAGAAAAGAGGTAATGGGTAACATGACTCTCTGAAAAGATATGCTAATGATAGACAACTAGTACCCTAAGAAGGTGTAAGGTTAAGGAAGTTCTTCACACATGGCAATGTGAATAGTAGGGTCAACGAAGCTAGAAACTAAGAGTATGTTTGTAAAGGGATTTTATACTTGTTAGAAGGTCGAGAGCAATGGAACCCAAGGAAGTACTGTAGGTCAAATGTGGAAGGTTGCGAGTTTTTAGAATAGGTTAATCATAGATTTGCGGTTTAGCCAATGTTCCAAGACATTAAGAAAGGCGGAACGAGTGGGAGAAATAAATGTGATGCTACAATAACCCAAGAGGGTATTTGGGCTTGATGGAGAGCCTCTAAAAAATCTTACAAACAGATAAGTGATAAGTGATATGCGGACGAACACACTTTCCCACGGATATCCTAATAAGAGTTAAGAGGTGAACGGGATGAAATACCTAACGTAAAAGACCACGTAACATATGGAAGAGTGCATGGATATTCACTAGTTGGGAAGAATGATACGAGAAGAAATGTGGAGAAAACCTATAAATTGAGATGGTCATGGTTATCATAAAATATTTTGTATCAGAATGGTGGACTCACTTAGAGAATAAGTGTTAATAAAAGTTATAAAGGACTAACCGCAATTCAACCGACTTAGGTGACACTAAATATCAACTAAAGGATCTAGAGATAGTTCATGTCTACATACAATGGAAAGTGAGACTACCAATGGTGAAGTTGTGGTATGATAAACTGATTAAACCAGGCACAATAATATTACAAGTTCACGGGAGGTAGACAAGTGTGTGTCACAATAAGGCTATCAATTATGTACAATGTGTAAAATGGAATGGGAATGAAAGTTACCAGTTAGAAAGAAAAGATGGTACTAGCATATTGTCCAACCCAAAGGGTGATCAACAAGGGAAAGAAAACACAATCTACCCAAAGGGCAAATGAAAGGTTCAGAATAGATTGAAAGAGGATGAACACTTGTTACGGACTAGACATGTTTAGCATGGTAACTCCTAAGCCACAATATCAGGGAAGTCTATTGGTAGCTACAATACGAGGAATGAGGTGAGTTACTCATCGAGGTTAGAATCAGGTGGACTAAATCTCACACTTAAGAGTAAAACCAAAAGTCATTGTCAAAGAATTGAGGAGGATTTCAAGTAACAGAGAGTGCCATGTTCGGGTCAGTGACTCTTCCTAAATTTTATATATATATATATATATATATATATATATAAAGGGTGTTGATATGTGTTTTGGTCGGTGTTTAACCGTAAAGAGGGATCGTAAGAATATTCACAGGGGAAGTAGTGCGGTTTCTTAAATTCTATAAGGCACATATGGGGAGAAGAGGTTGGCTAAGAAATGTCGGAGCACAATGTTACCTTACATTTGATGCAATGACGTGCAGGTTGATGATATCAGGGTCTGGGTATAACTTCACATGTGTTATTCATTTGAGACAGAAAATCCTATGAAAAAAACTCATTCAGTAATGTTTTTGTTGAGAATTTGGAAGAGTTAGTTGTAGTATTCAAAGGAGATTGCAATCATATCAGGGAAATTATTGTAGAACTCAATTCGTGGGAAGTCTTATATAAGAGAAATATGATAAAGATGTTCCAATGATGCAATGTGTTAAGGTGATACTTTATGCCTCTAGGCAACTCAAGAATCGTAGGGGAAAAAACTATGCAGCATATGATTTAGAACTTGTAGCATTGGTATTTGCATTAAAGATTTGGCACCATTGTTCGTATAGGGTCCATGTGGATATAGTCACACACCATAAGAGCCTTCAATATACTTTCAAACAGAAAGAATTTAATTTGAGGAAGAGAAGATAGTTGGAGTTACTCAAAGGTTACGACATCGATATTTTATATCACCCAGGAAAAAGCCAATGTTGTGGCGGACTTTGTGGCAAAATATCCGAACTATCAGCAAGTGAAGGCGAACATCAAAGGCCTAGAGGATTGTTACAAAGAATAGAAATTTCAATGTGGAAATGGTAAATGATCAATATGGATTATGTGGTAGGATTACCGTGCACTACGCGCAAGTTCGACTCCATTTGGGTAATCGTGGATCGACTCACGAAATCAGCGCACTTCGTGTCAGTCAAATCTACTAACACAACGGAATAATATGATGAACTGTATATAAAAATGATAGTCAAGTTGCAGGGCACTCCCGTCTTTATCATTTCAGATCGAGTGTCTCAAATCATATCAAACATTAGGAAGCAATTTTACCAAGGTTTGGGTGCTCAAGTAAATATTAGTATAGCCTTTTATCCACAAACTGATAGGTAGGCACAACAGACCATTCAGACGCTTGAGAATATATTGAGTGCTTGTGTTCTTGATTTTAAAGGTAGCTTGAATGATCATTTGTCACTCATAGAGTTTGATTATAACAACAACTTTCATGCTAGTATACAGATGGCACCATTTGAAGCATTGTATGGTAGGAGAAGTAGATCGCCCATGGGTTGTTTGAGCTTGGAAAAGCCAAATTGATAGGATCGGACCTCGTGCATCGGGCTATGGAGAAAGTCAAAATTATTAAGGAACAGTTAAAAACTACTCAGAACCGTCAAAAGTCCTATTCGGATGTTCATCGAAGAGATTTTGAATTCAAGGAAGATGGTGGGGTATTCTTGAAGGTTTCCCCCATGAAGGGTATCATGCGCTTTGGAAAGCAAGGAAAGTTAAGTCGGAGATATGTCGGGTCGTATAGAATCATTCAAAGGATTGTTCAGGTGGCATACGAGCTCGAGTTACCATTTGAAATGTCATTGGTACATCAGTATTCCATGTGTCTATGTTAAAGAAGGTAGTGGGAGATCCGTCCACTATTGTGCCAGTTGAAACTATTGAGGTTAATGAAGAATTATCATGCGAAGAAATTCCAATTGCCGTCCTTGATAGGCAAGTCCAGAAATTGAGAAATAAGGAAGTGGCCTTCGTAAAAGTGTTATGGTAGAACTAGCAGGTTGAGGAAGCCACTTGGGAAGCCGAGGAAGAAATGAAAAAGAAGTACCCCCGTTTGTTTGAATAGCAATGAAATACTTCTATGAAGTTGTTTCACATAAATTTTGTATCGATTGCTCAACTAATGTAAAGAAATTCCTTTCTAATTATATGTTCATTATGGGGCTCATTGGAGTGACCCAATTGTGTGCAAGTAAATAACATTGGTTGAACCATATGCAATTTGTGGTGTAAAGAGAATGAACTACGTGTAAGTTGTTTAAAGTGTATGAATATGTACAAGTTGTTGAGGTAATGAATTGTATACCAGTTGTAGAGATAACAGAAATTGTGTATTGGTACTTAGAAATATGTTTCGGGGGCTTTCTAACAGGTAGATAGACCTAATTACAAAGGAAACTCTCGCGAAATTTCTGAAAAAGTTAGGAGTTAGTCAAAATTTAGGGACTTGAGGTAGGATAGAAAAGAAATATGTTATTTTGGGTGTTTGGGTCAGGCTCTACCTCTCATTCGAGGATGAATGATCCTGGCGGGGGAGAATGTAAGGCCCCGAAAAATTTTGCTAGGCGATATAGGATTTCGGGGTGCTAGGTAGATTAATTGTAATATTTTATGTTCTTTAAATATGATGCAAATGAATTGGATGTGGTGAACAAGAGTATGAGTCATGTAATAAGTGATGTGAGGTCGAAAGGGAAGCCTAAGCCTAAGCCAAGTTGGAAAATTTCATAATAGGCTAAGATTTCAAAATGAATACGCACAAGAGCTCACTTTGTACGAGCATATCTACGTGTATATAAGGGGTTGTGGGATGCAAACCTATCAAATTAAAGCTCTTTGAGTCTAGTTTCCGACTCACCAAACTGTTCGTCATTTGGAGGTGTATACAATATGTTATGACCATTTTACTGGGCATGTGTCATATGCGCGGCCGCGCATATTGGGAAGTATTCTGCCTCCCTAACGTGGCCTTAGCGTGGTCGCGCTAGTAGCGGACCTCTAAATACACCTAAGGATGGGAAATGAGAGGTTTTAAGTTATTTCTCAAGCCTAGGGCATCCTCTACATCCCCAATCTAACCAAGGTATCCAATCACACACCTAAGGTGAGTTTTTAAGTGTATTTTCATGGTGATTTCACCTCTCAATCACTAGTTAAAACATGGTTTTGATTGGATTTCATAGGATTTCTTCAAAATCTCAAGAACACCCCAAAATTTGTCTTTCAAGATTTGGTCTACAAGAGGTAATCTTTTACCCTTAGACTTACATATATGTATATATTATGGGAATACGAGTATGAATTAAGTGTTGGAACTCTTGATGTAGTGATGGCCATAAGTTCCCAATATAAATACGTAATTATTGTATAGATTGAAAGGGTGATTATTTTATATGAATTGTTGGTTGGGTATGAATGGATGATCATACATATGTTGTTGGAAGTTGTAAATTAGTTAGGAATGATTGTGGAATAAATTGTTGGTTAATGGTGATAGTTGGATGAACTAATACTATGGTTATGGGATGAAAAGATCTATACCTACAAGGTATTTGATAATATGCCTAAATGGCTTAAGTTATGGAATCTGTTACTAATATTGGTCTTATTGAATGTTGTATTGTAGATTGAAGTTGCTTAAGTGTATTGGATCATTGTAGTATCATTAAGGGGAAAATTTCAGGTATGTATGGCTAAAACCCCGTCTTTTAGGAATTGAGCATCATTGGTGTTTGTATAAATACGGTAAGATTAAAGTTGAATTGTTGTATTGATTGCTATTTTACATGAATTTGGGGTTGCGACCTTATATGCGAGAAATATGTATCTCAATAAGATTAATGTTCTATTCCTGATGATTTAACAAGGTGCGGAGAATATGAATCATATATTGAAATGCCTAAACCTTTAATCAAGATTGAAATTGATATTGTTATGCCATACTATGTGAAATCCTCTATGTATAAATATGGTTGAAATAAATCAAATAACTTCGGAAAATAGATTGTGGCCAAGTGTCGAGAACTTGAGGTGTATTATTTTTGATATATTATATATGACGATGATTCATGTTTCCTCTCATATGTACTTGACCCCTTGAATTGATTAGCTTATTGTTGAGATGGATATTGATGTGAAATATGTGAAAAGAACTCGAATTGTGAAATGCGGCCAAGTGCCAAGTATGATGTGATAAAGTTGTGGCCCCAAGTGTCTATGAAATGATATATGTGAACTGAATCGATTAAATAATGCCTTGGTAAGGCGGCCTAGCCGATCAGGCCGAGATCGGACTCCGCTCAAGATAGCAGTGGTATTGTGAATGAATTTCGGAAAAAGAGAAAATGAGATTGTGATTGAAGTGTATGTCTCAAATGAGGCAACCTAGCCGATCGGACTCCGCTCAAGAAAGAGGTGGTATTATGAATGAAGATGAACAGTACTGAAAGCCCCAGAATAAAGCTATGGAAATTATGTTAAAACTATGTGAACTTTTTATATTGTTGATATGGTGCTTATTTGAAGCTTTGTGTTTCTTATGATTTCTTTGTACTCTTGTATGGTTGTTCTTTCTAACTGGATAGTGTTTAGTTATACATACTAGTGCTATTCGATGGCACTAACGTCCCTTTTGCCGGGGGCAGTATATTATTTTAAATGAATGTAGGTGGCTCCATTGCGGATAGTGCCGATCGCGCGTAGCGGAGTACCTTCTTCTCAAAGTCTTGGTGAACCCATTTCTCCTTCAAGGGGTTATATTGCATATCTTTTGTTGTGGACTTCCACTTTTGAGGTATAGCCGAGGCCTTGTTGCCGGCATTTTCGTATTATTCCTTAGTTGTATTTTGAGGCTCCGTAGACAGGTTGTGGGTGGAGTTTGATAATGGGGAATTAAATTAGTTTTGGTAGAATGAAACCTAACAGGCTTGCTCAGTTGGGTTTACTCGGTTAAGCGCCGATCGCGCTCCTCGGTTTTTGGGGCGTGACAAACTTGGTATCAGAGCCTAAGGTTTTAAAGTGTCCTAGGATATCTCGGAGCCGTGTCTAGTAGAGTCCTTCTTATAGGTGTGTTGTCGACCAAATCTATAAGTTGGAGGCTACATGGACATTTAGTAATGTTACCCTTCTTCAACACTCCAGATCGTGTGACAAAGCTTGACTATAAGATTGTTTTCTAACTCGTACGTTGAGATTCAAGGTAAGTTTAAACGCTCTTTCATCTATTTCAAGTAATGTTGTCATATGACATGACCAATGGGCAAAGACATGAAGATTAAGGAGATGGAACATGTATCTTGTTGAACGAATTGTATGGACATATAGTATAAGTACATAGTACCATGAGCATACTTTATTTGAGAGAAGTGTTAAAAGTGATTACCCGCACAAAGAGGCATTGATCTGATAAATGAGACGCAAGCCTGAATAGCACACGTGGATAGTGCAAGAAGCATGTATATGATCCTAAGGTGTAAAAGAAAAGTTGTTATATAAGCATGAGATATATGAGAGGAAATGACCAAGAGATTAATGATGAGAGTGTAAGTCTCTCACATGAAGTAAGAAGTTATGAAAGGAGACTCAATTGAACCCAAGATGAGAAGACCCTTATACTATGAACTTTATAAGAATCAAGAAAAGTACAAAGTTTGTATTACACTTCTAAAGGATATGGACAAGAGGAATTGGAATCTCAAGCTCGTGTTGCTGAATAAGAGTAGAGAACTTATGAGATTAATACTATTGTGACTTAAATATCCCTAATAGTCAAATATACATATGAGGGATAGATATATGAGGCATATGTCCCTAAAGTTGCTAAATTCAAGACTTGTGTAAAAATCCAGGACATTCGCCCCAAGTGGGGGAGGAAGGGCCATCGTGAGGCCACTTAAATACAATGAAACAAGAGTGAGACCATGTAGCTATGATGTTTGAATATTTTGTTGAAGACATGTGTGGTCTAGAAAAGAGGTAATGGGTAACATGACTCTCTGAAAAGATATGCTAATGATAGACAACTAGTACCCCAAGAAGGTGTAAGGTTAAGGAAGGTCTTCACACAAGGCAATGTGAATAGTAGGGTCAACAATCCTAAAAACTAAGAGTATATTTGTAAAGGGATTTTATACTTGTTAGAAGGTCAGGAGCAATGGAACCCAAGGAAGTATTATAGGTCAAATGTGGAAGGTTGCGAGTTTTTAGAATAGGTTAATCATAGATTTGCGATTTAGCCAATGTTCCAAGACATTAAGAAAGGCGGAACGAGTGGGAGAAATAAATGTGATGCTACAATAACCCAAGAGGATATTTGGGCTTGATGGAGAGCCTCTAATGAATCTTATAAACAAATACATGATAAGTGATATACGGACGAACACACTTTCCCATGGATATCCTAATAAGAGTTAAGAGGTGAGCAGGATGAAATACCTAAGGTAAAAGACCACGTAACATATGGAAGAGTGCATGGATATTCACTAGCTGGGAAGAATGATACGAGAAGAAATGGGGAGAAAAACTATAAATTGAGATGGTCATGGTTATCATAAAAAAATCTTGCATCAGAATGGTGGACTCACTTAGAGAATAAGTATTAATAAAAGTTATAAAGGACTAACCGCAATGCAACCGACTTGGTGACACTAAATATCAACTAAAGGATCTAGAGATAGTTCATGTCTACATACAATGGAAAGTGAGACTACCAGTGGTGCAGTTGTGGTATGATAAACTGATTAAACCAAGCATAATGATATTACAAGTTCACGGGAGGTAGACAAGTGTATGGCACAATAAGGCTATCAATTATGTACTATGCATAAAATGGAATGGTAATGAAAGTTACCAGTTAGAAAGAAAAGATGGTACTAGCATATTGTCTAGGCCAAAGGGTGATCAATAAGGGAAAGACAACACAATCTACCCAAAGGGAAAATGAAAGGTTCGGAATAGATTGAAAGAGGATGAACACTTGTTACGAACCAGACATGTTTAGCATGGTAACTCCTAAGCCGCAATATCAGGGAAGTCTATTGGTAGCTACAATACGAGGAATGAGGTGAGTTACTCATCGAGGTTAGAATCAGGTGGACTTAATCTCACACTTAAGAGTAAAACCAATAGTCGTTGTCAAGGAATTGAGAAGGATCTCAAGTTTCAGAGAGTGCCATGTTCGGGCCTGTGACTCTTCCTAAATTATAAAGGGTGTTGATATGTGTTTTGGGCGTTGTTTAACCGTAAAGAGGGATCGTAAGAATATTCATATAGGAAGTAGTGCGATTTCTTAAATTCTATACGGCACATATGGGGGGAAGAGGTTGGCTAAGAAAAGTCGGAGCACAATGTTACCTTACATTTGATGCAATGACATGCAGGTTGATGATATCGGGGTCTGTGTATAACTTCACATGTGTTATTCATTTGAGATAGAAGGTCCTATGGAAAAAAAACTCATTCAGTAATGTCTTTGTTTATAATTTGGAAGAGTTAGTTATAAGTATTCACAGGAGATTGTAATCATATCAGGGAAATTATTGTAGAACTCAATTCGTGGGAGGTCTTATGTAAGAGAAATATGATAAAGATGTTCCAATTATGCAATGTGTTAAGGTGATAGTTTATGCCTTTAGGCAACTCACGAATCATGGGGAAAAAACTATGTTGCACATGATTTAGAACTTGCAGCAGTGGTATTTGCATTAAAGATTTGGCACCATTGTTCGTATAAGGTCTATGTGGATATAGTTACAGACCATAAGAGCCTTCAATATACTTTCAAATAGAAAGAATTTAATTTGAGGAAGAGAAGATAGTTGGAGTTACTCAAAGGTTTACGACATCGATATTTTATATCACCTAGGAAAAAGCCAATGTTGTGGTGGACTTTGTGGCAAAATGTCCGAACTGTCAGCAAGTGAAGGCCAAACATCAAAGGCCTAGAGGATTGTTACAAAGAATAGAAATTTAAATATGGAAATGGGAAATGATCAATATGGATTTTGTGGTAGGATTACTGCGTACTACGCACAAGTTCAACTCCATTTGGGTAATCGTGCATCAACTCTCAAAATCAACGCACTTCGTGCCAGTCAAATCTACTGACACAACGGAATAATATGTTGAACTGTATATAAAACAAATAGTCAAGTTTCATGGCACTCCAGTCTTAATCATTTCAGATAGAGTGTCTCAATTCATAACAAACGTTAGGAAGTAATTTTAGCAAGGTTTGGGTACTCAAGTAAATCTTAGTATAGCCTTTTATCCACAAACTGATGGGTAGGCAGAACAGACCATTCAGACGCTTGAGAATATGCTGAGTGCTTCTATTTTTGATTTTAAAGGTATCTTTAATGATCATTCATCACTCATAGAGTTTGATTATAACAATAACTTTTATGCTAGCATACAGATGGCACTATTTGAAGCGTTGTATGGTAGGAGAAGTAGATATCCCATGGGTAGTTTGAGCTTGGGAAAGCTGAATTGATAGGATCGGACCTCGTGCATCAGGCTATGGAGAAATTCAAAATTATTAAGGAACGGTTGAAAACTGCTCAGAACCGTCAAAAGTCCTATTCGGATGTTCGTCGAAGAGATTTTGAATTCAAGGAAGATGATGGGGTATTCTTGAAGGTTTCCCCCATGAGGGGTATCATGCGCTTTGAAAAGAAAGGAAAGTTAATTATGAGATATGTCGGACTGTATAGAATCATTCAAAGGATTGGTCAGGTGGCATATGAGCTCGAGTTACCATCTGAAATGTCATTGGTACACCCAGTATTCCATGTGTCTATGTTAAAGAAGGTAGTGGGAGATACGTCCACAATTGTGCCAGTTGAAACTATTGAGGTTAATGAAGAATTATCGTGCGAAGAAATTCCAGTTGCCATCCCTGATAGGTAAGTCCGAAAATTGAAAAATAAGGAAATTGCCTCCGTAAAAGTGTTATGGCGGAACTAGCAGGTTGAGGAAGCCACTTGGGAAGCCGAGGAAGAAATGAAAAAGAAGTACCCACGTTTGTTTGAATAGCAATGAAATAGTTCTATGAAGTTGTTTCACATAAATTTCGTATCGATTGCTCAACTAATGTAAAGAAATTCCTTTCTAATTATATGTTCACTATGTGGCTCATTGGAGTGACCCAGTTGTGAGCAAGTAAATAACATTGGTTGAACCATATGCAACTTGTGGTGTAAAGAGAATGAACTACGTGTAAGTTGTTTAAAGTGTATGAATATGTACAAGTTGTTGAGGTAATGAATTGTATACCAGTTGTAGGAATAACAAAAACTGTGTATTGGTACTTGGAAATATGTGTCGGGAGCTCTCTGACATGTAGATAGGCCTAATTACAAAGGAAACTCTGGCAAAATTTCTGAAAAAATTGGGAGTTAGTCAAAATTTAGGGACTTGAGGTAGGATAGAAAAGAAATATGTTATGTTTGGTGTTTGGGTCAGGCTCTACTTCTCATTCGAGGACGAATGATCCTAAACGGGGGAGAATGTAAGGCCCTGGAAAATTTTGCTAGGCGATATAGGATTTCGAGGTGCGAGGTAGACTAATTGTAATATTTTATGTGCTTTAAATATGATTCAAATGAATTGGATGTGGTGAATAAGTGTATGAGTCATGTAATAAGTGATGTGAGGTCCAAAGGGAAGCCTAAATCTAAGCCAAGTTGGAAAATTTCATAATAGGCTAAGATTTAAAATGAATACGCACAAGACCTCTCTTTGGACGAGCATATATATGTGTATATAAGGAGTTGTGGTATGCACAACCTATCAAATTAAATCTCTTTGAGTCTAGTTTCCGACGCATCAAACCGTTCATAATTTGGAGGTTTATATAGAATGTTACGACCATTTTACTGGGGATGTGTCATATGCTCGCCCAGGTGCGCGACCGCGCATATTGGGTAGTATTCTGCCTCCCTAGAACATCCACTAGCGCGGTTGCGCTAGTAGCAGACCTCTAAATACACCTAAGGACGGGAAATGAGAGGATTTAAGTCATTTCTCAAGCCTAGGGCATCCTCTCCATCCCCATTCCGACCAAGGTATCCAATCACACGCCTAAGGTGAGTTTTTAAGTGTGTTTTCATGGTGATTTCACCTCTCAATCACTAGTGAAAACATGGTTTTGATTGGATTTCATACGATTTCTTCAAAATATCAAGAACATCCCAAAAGTTGTCTTTCAAGATTTGGTCTACAAGAGGTAATCTTTTACCCTTAGACATACATATATGGATATATTATGGGAATATGAGTATGAATTAAGTGTTGGAACTTTTGGTATAGTGATGGGAATCCATAAGTTCCCAATATAAATATATAATTATTGTAGAGATTGAAAGGTTGATTATTTGATATGAATTATTGGTTGGGTATGAATGGATGATCATACATATGTTGTTGGAAGTTATAAATTGATTAGGAATGATGGTAGAATAAATTATTGGTTAATAGTGATAGTTGGATGAACTAATACTATGGTTATAGGATGAAAAGATCTACACCTATAAGGTATTTGATAATATGCCTAAATGGCTTAAGTTATAGAATTTGTTACTAATATTGGTCCTATTGAATGTTGTATTGTAGATTGAAGTTGCTTAAGTGTATTGGATCATTGTAGTATTATTAAGGAGCAAATTTCAGGTATGTATGGCTAAAACCCCATCTTTTAGGAATTGAGCACCATTGGTGTTTGTGTAAATATGGTAAAATTAAAGTTGAATTGTTGTATTGGTTGTTATTTCACATGAATTTGGGGTTGCGTCCTTATATGCGAGAAATATGTATCTCAATATAATTAATGTTCTATTCTTGATGATTTAAAAAGGTGCGGAGAATATGAATCATATATTGAAATGCCTAAACCTTAAATCAAGATTAAAATTGAGATTATTATGCCAAACTATGTGAAATCCTCTATGTATAAAGATGGTTGAAATAAATCAAATGACTTCGGGAAATAGAACGTGGCCAACGTGCTGAGAACTTCAGATGTATTATTTCTAATATATTCTATATGCTGATGATTCATGTTTCCTCTCATGTGTACTTGACCCCTTGAATTGAATAACTTATTGTTGAGATGAATATTGATGTGAAATATGTGAAAAGAACTCGAATTATGAAATGCGGCCAAGTGCCAAGTATGATGTGATAAAATTGTGGCCTCAAGTACCTATGAAATGATATATGTGAAACGAATCGATTAAACAACGCTTTGGTAAGGCGATCGGGCCGAGATCGGACTCCGCTCAAGATAGCGGTGGTATTGTGAATGAATTCCGGAAAAAGGAAAAATGAGATTGTGATTGAAGTATATGTCTCAAATGAGGCAACCTAGTCGATCGGGTCGAGATTGGACTCCGCTCAAGAAAGCGATGGTATTGTGAATGACGATGAACAGTACTGAAAGCCCAAGACTAAAGCTTTGGAAATTATGTTAAAACTATGTGAACCTTTTATATTGTTGACGTGGTGCTTATTTGAAGCTTTGTGTTTCTTATGATTTCTTTGTACTCTTGTATGGTTGTTCTTTATAACTGGATAGTATTTAGTTATACATACTAGTGCTATTCGATGGTACTAACGTCCCTTTTGCCGGGGGTACTACATTATTTTAAATGAATGTAGGTGGCTCCATTGCGGATAGTGTCAATCGCACGTAGCAGAGTACCTTCTTCTCAAAGTCTTGGTGAGACCCTTTCTCTTTCAAGGGGTTATATTGCATATCTTTTGTTGTGGACTTCCACTTTTGAGGTATAGTCGGGGCCTTGTTGCCGGTGTTTTTATATTATTCTTCAGTTGTATTTTGAGGCTCCGCAAACAAGTTGTGAGTGGAGTTTGATAATGGGGAATTGAATTAGTTTTGGTAGAATGAAACCTAATAGGTTTGTTTAGTCGTGTTTACTCGGTTGAGCGCCGGTCGCGCTCCTCGGTTTTTGGGGCGTGACAATCTAACTATCTTATAACAGTGAAACATAGTCAAGCTGGGGCGTAAACAGTCACCAAATTACATGAATTGAACCCCAAATTTGGCATCAAGTTCTCGGCTATACTCCAAGGGTGGAGGAACAAATCTAAATGGCCCAATCAACCATTGTACTATTCTACACTTTTTGGCTTTTAAATGAGGTATATAGTCCTATTTTTCTAGGAAGAAAAATTCTAGAATGTAGGCACCTTGTTCCTCATTCCTTAACTTCTCAATCGGCTCGGATAACTCTATTTCCATATCGTCATCGAAGTACAATGTAGAAAAAAATATTTGGAGTGAGAACTAATGCACTCACACACATAAACTTCAGGACTTTCAGCATCCTCAATATCAATGATACTAGAGTCAACAAAATTTGTATCCTCAATGTCCTTGGCTGACTCTAGTCTCACTTCTACAATATCGACATCCTCAAATTGTAGTTGGCTAGGTTGTTGATGTTCTACTCTGACCTCCTCAATTAGCACATCAAATTCACGCTCGTCTTGGCTCTTATCCTCAAAATTGGCTTGCTAAGCATTAAAATCTTCAACCACGTGACTTACTTGAGCCTCCAAATTGTTAATAGTTGCCTCTTGCCTTTCTATCTGCAATTGTTTCTCATTGTTTTGTTCCAGAAGGAACTTTAGCATATCCTTAATCTCCTTCAAGTCTGCATTCTTAAGTTCTTTGTTCCTATTAACTTCACAAGAAAAGGTAGAACCAATGATAGTAAGGGATTGAGTGAAAATAAGAAATATAAGCACAACTATGAAAGTGACAATTTCTACCACCACACACATCACACATATTCCACAAATAAGATTGAGTTGGTGCACATAACTCGCTCTCGGGAATATTTTGATAATTTTGATATGGGTGGTTTCATTTACAATATTTATGAGGACCAATAGTAGAATTATCTACACCTAAATTCCCATAATTCCAAGATGTCATGTTTCTCATATCAACGGTAATAATAAAAAAAAGAAGTTCAAACTCGCAACCTAGCAATATATACATCTACAACTACACCATTAGTTCCCCGACAATGATGCTAAAATTTGATCACGCCCAACTATGTCTTATAAAAAGGACTAAGCGGTCGTTGCAAATATAATTCGATTTATAATTCCGGAGTTGAATCCCACAGAGAACTAAGGTTTAGCTATAATTGTTCACTATCACCAAGAAGACAAGCTTGAACAATTCCTAACTTATAAATATTAAGATTCTTCTGTTTAATTAATTAACGAATAAATTAAAATAATAAATTAACAACTAAAGATACTAAGGGTTAGAGACAAGATTAAGGAGGTCTAGAGTTATGATTTCCCCTATTGTTAGAATCTTTACCGCTACATTTTCTATAAATTCGCCTAAGTATTCTCTACCGATCATGAGCCCTCTGACTATCGTAACTATCTCCCGAGTAATTACTACAATTTACTAGATATATTCTCCCGAATTACGCTAGCTAGCATTAAGTACGGCTCACTTGGATCGCACCCAAGGTTTTGTTATCACTAATCCCACCTTTAAACCCTTCGTATTGATCTCTCATATACGTTAGGAGTGATGTTGTTCAACAACTACCTAAATATGCACTCTCTCACGAGTAGTACACACTAAATAGGCACAGTCGATTGAGATCTCTTCAACCAATCACAATAATAACGTAGTTGAACAAATAGAGAAAATACTACAGCAAATCTATATTATAATTAACGTAACAGGAAAATCATCCTCCAATAGGTTCCATCAAAACCCTAGATAACAAATTAGCCATTCATAATAGTATGCAAAACTACAATACTAGAATTTATAAACAATAATGGAAATAGGAAGAAGGAAGTAAAAAATCCGTAGAAGAATTCGCCGCCTTTCTCCTAGTGTGTTCTTGCCTCCTTAGGTCGAATCCCCGGTCTCCTTAGCCTTCTTAGGTCTAAATTATATCAAAAGTACTCAAAATACCGTTTTTCCATGTATATATACCAAGTAGGGTTGGGCCCAAATAATTATACCTTCTCCTACAAGAAAAAGGACACTTTTTTCGGACAGACGTGCGCGGCCGCGGATCAACTGCAGATGGGTCGCGCATATTGACCAGTGTTCTGCCCCATTTGCGCGGCCAGTGCGCGGACGTGTACTTTTTACCCTGTTATTTTTGGAATTTGAAAAAATGTAAAACATGAAAGTTGTTGCCCTTTGAGTTAGCTTTCCAACCATATATTGTGGAGCCAAATGGAGTTCTGAGATAAAAGTTATGTACATTTTACTAGATAGTATGCGATATGTCTACTCGATTCGTCGTTCGTTCTTAACTATCATCCATTGATCCCCGAACACGATCACGTCTTAATTCCTTGGGCTTTTACTCAGACTTCAAAGGTCCACATCACTTTAATTCATTCATAACATCTATATAGCTCGGAATCACTCCTACAATGCATAAAATACACCATTAATGCAAAACACTGGCGATTAAAGCTCAAACTCAATTAAAGTAAATAAATTAGAATGTAATAATCTATCAAAATACGCAATTATGACTTATCTTCACTTAGTGAAAAATTATCGTTTTCATCCCTTCCCTTTCTTTCACGAAAATTAGAAGCTTCTGCCTTCACGTAAAGCTTCGCTAGTTATATCCTTATTTGACTTGGGTTGAAAGGAAAAAGAGATTTAGACTTCGAATTTTTCTAGAAACAATATATTAATTTAGTTAAAACTTTGTAATTTTTTTAAAACATAAAAATGTAGTTATTTCCCAAAAAAGCATTGTTATGCCACATTTTGTAAAGCTTTTAATTTCGGATTAGCACTTACGTTATTGTTTATACCATACTTGTGGTATATATACATTTTTATACCAAACTCTATGAGGGATTACCATTTCATGATCAGTAATCTTGGAATAAAAATAATAAAATGACGTATTTGCCGTTCTGCAAAGCTTTTCTCCAAAAGTCTTCTTCGAAAGCCAAGATTAAAATTGAAAATAAAGACCTATCCAAAATATTTATCTAATTTAAACAAAACACATATTTTGTATAGTATAACTTGCACATCTTATTTTTTTTAGTTCAATAAATCAAGCATCTGCCAATAAAGTATATCTACTAAATACTTGCCTTTATTTAATCTTTATATTGTAATTTAGCAAATGAGCCTGAGTAAATTTCAGCATACCTCTTAAATTTTCAGAAATAATGCAGTCTATACTTTTTAAATAATAGGGTGACGTGGTTGTTATATTCACTTTTATATTATTTTTAATTTAATCCACACTGTGCATTCCCTAGCCATGGCATCTTTTTTATTTCCTGACCTAGTTATAACAATATTGTATTGTTCTTATATATAATTACGTATATGCTATGGTTTTGGTGTATAACTCATAAGAATCATTCGAGAGTTTATTAAAATAAGATCATAGCAGATATATAATTGGATCAAATAGTAATATCTAATACTTAATCAAATATGGCACTCTACTTTGATATACGAAGTCTCAAAACAGAGCTCTTGTGCAAATGCCGCACATATTATTATCTCTTTATTATTAGCCAAATATTTCGGATTTGACATTGGAAATACTTTTCCTTACCAAGAATATCTCGATCTTCAAATATCAAATGGTTTGGGAGAATGACATAAACAAGATACTTTTGCGTGACTATTAATTTTTTAACACCACTTATAGAAAATTTGTGAAAATCGACATACCGATATTTTAAAGTACGCTTGGAAGATTTTTTTTGCTAAAATACCAGAATTGTAAAGAACACTATGCAAAAAATTTAAAACATGTAATAGTTGTGGTGATCGTCAGGATTTTAAAATAAAATCCTGATGGCCACTGAAATTTTTTGAGCATTGTGATTGAAATTCTAGTGAAGTCTAAATCCTGACAGTTACCATAATAGTTGTGTGCTTTAAAATTCTGGCCAACGTGCGTTAAAACTCTAGTAATCGAGGAAAATCATACCTAGCATGTAATCTAATTTGGGGTTATTTTCCTAAAATATTTCTTAACAGGATCAAAATATAAACATTGCTTTGAAAAATGTCCATCCAACGTCATTTCAGAAATGATTAATTAAAAAATGCTGATCCAGATAATTTTAGCGGGAATTAGGAAGGGATTGTTACACAAATAGCCATCCAAATTTAATGTTTACTTTTTCTAGCCGATATACATATATATATATATATATATATATCCACCGCCTATTTTAAGTTTAAGAAATTAGGTGGACGGTTATTTGGGTTAAATCTGTAATTCACCATTAGCCCAATATCAGCAAAATCCACTAATGGCAGCCCAAATCTAAAGTCCAGACCATTAACCTAGTACTCCTCTATAAAACCTCGTCCCTTGCTCCTTTTGAGAATTAAGTAGGGTTTCCTCAATAGCATACTTGAAAGAGAAAAACAATTGTTGATCTTTGAAGGATTGTTGTACCTACATGTTATCTTAATTTTTAGTGTGTCAATTTTGGGTAAGACATTTCTTCCCAAAAAATATATTCTTGAGTATATGTTTTGGTTTTCTTTTACCTGAACCTGGCATGCCAATAATTGAGATAACATTTAGGTTTGACCATCTTTCATCTTCCTGCGCACTTGGATTGCTAGTCAATTCTTACCCAAAAGTTATTGTTGTACGTTGATGTTATCTCAATGATGGCATGTATAAATTGGGTAAGACATATCTCATGAAAAAGTATTTTCTAAGATGAGATAAGTGATAGGAATATATTATACTTTATCCGTTTCAATTCATGTGAACATATTTGACTGAACATGAAGTTTAAGAAGAGAGATAGACTTTTAAACTTGTCAGGTAAAATGAGTCACACGTATATTTTGTCTGACTATAAATTATTGTATAAGATTAAATTGTTTTCAAATAAGGAAATACATCATTTTTTTTGTACGGATTAAAAATAAAATATGTTCACATAAATTGAAACAAAGAAATTAAGTAGTGCAAGTAAGAGCACTGTGGCAGCATCTCTCTTGGATGTAACATTGGTGAAGGACAAAGGATTAAGGTGTAATTTTGAGTATAGGGTGGGATATCATTTTCAGAATCAGGAGTGTTTGTGAGGATAGGGGTAGGGGTAGGAATGCTGCAGGTTGAGTTCATACCGATGCCTTATGGTTTAAAAGAAAGATATTTAGGGGCTTCTATTAAGTTTAATTTGAGATAATTTCTTGAAGCAGATGAAGGTAATGCAAATAGATTTGCTTGGCGGGTTTGAGTATTTTCTCTATTTTGGTGGTTTTTTTTACTATGAGGTATGGTGATTGGATAATAGCAGGAGGCCAGGTTTGGGTCCTATAAATATAGGAGGTGTTAAATTTTTTGAATGAGATTTACAGTATGTTTGGATCATTGTTCTCCGTCATTTTATAATGTATTGTATTGTACTGTATCGTATTGTACCGTATCGTTTTATGAATACAATGTTTGAATAGATTGTATTATTTGTCATTGTTAAATAATATTTTTCTGTTTGGTTTGACTGTATCGTACTGTAAACTGATTAGTTTACTAAAATATCCTCAATTATTTAAATATTGAATTTATCAAAAATCATGCATAAAATAATTTTTTTAAAATAATACAGAAGAAGGCAAAACACTTTAAGAAAACAGAACAGAAGAAGGCAAAACAAAGGAGCACAACTAATTAGAATTGAGTTAAAAGCAAATTAGGAGAAAAAGTAAAAGAGAAGGCGGCAAAACACTTTTAACATTGGTGGCAGAAGTACTGGAAAAAAAAAAGTAGGTTAGAATTATAGAGTAATAAGTTAGGGCATAATTGAAAAGAAAAATAAGAAACGATCCCACTACACCAAATCGGTTATTTCAAAAAAGGGGACTTTTTATTGTTCCGGAACAATGGATTTAACAATACAATACAACTAATTTTAATGAAACAATTAAAACAAACATTGTTTTGGGATAATAATACAATACGATACAACGAGGAATAACCATCCAAACAAGCTGTTAAAGTTAAATTTGCTAACAAGTGACAATCTAATTTTTTTTTTAACAATTAATTTGGTAGTATGTGATTGTCAGTTAGTTACTACTTAGGTTCCTAATTAATACTAGTAGTTGTACTCGCGTGATAAATATTAAACAATATTAATTAAATTAAATTGTGATCCAGCTTGTTTGAACAAATTAGAGGAAAAACTTACCCACGCCCGTATACACCAATTCTAGTTAAATTAACCATAGAAAATAAACACAATATCTACGAGTTTATAAAAAAATTAAGAAAAGGTAATGAACTTTGATTTTTTAGGGTTGTCGTCCTTATTATATTTCTCGCTGCATCGTGTGAGTTTTTTGTTCTTTTATTTCTAACATAGTTGCTAAATATTGGATTTCAGAGTCTTTAGCATGGGACAGAGATCGAAGATGTATTATGCTTGCCAAACCATAAGTATGATCTAACTTCCAAAAAGCAAAATTATGCTTTTGGGTAAAACCACTAATCTAGTCGAGGTAAATGCGGCAGAAATATTTTACTTCAACCTGGTTGTGATCAACATACTCTAGAAGAAGGTGTTATATGTTGAAGCATTTCTTCTTAGTTCTAACACACTTAATAAGACTTTGCATTGCTCTCAGCATGAGAAATTGGCATGGCGAGACTAGAAGTAGTGAAAGAAAGTACCCTTGTGCTTGTTAAAAAAATGCAAAAATTATTTAATATAGTTACAAATGCATAACATCCTTGGTTGGTTAGTTGATCACCAACAACTCCTTTTAATGTTGCTATTGGCCAAGATGTGTATGGTCAAATTTTGTTGTTGTTCGGCTACTTAGAAAATATTTAAGATTAATTATTATATTCTTATTATTATTTAAGATTATACAAAAATTAGATAGAGTTACTATGGTTAAATACTACTAGTTTATAAGGTGACAAGTGTCATTTAATTATTTGCTTGGTGTATACACCGGGTGCGGGTATGTTTTCTCCCAAATTAGATCATATTGCTTTAATAAATTTTAATTGTATCTTATTTGTCAATGTGATATATTAAAGGGCCTTATATAGTCATTAAATAGCTTTTTAATTCTATATTTTTCTTTATTCTGTCATCCAATGTATAATATTTTTACATTTTTAATAGAAACTTTTATTAGTGTATTATTTTATTTAAATATCTGTATGCTACTTTCTTTTTGTAATATAATAGAAGATACATATATTTTTTTTATTATATTATTCTCAGTAATATTTTCTGAATAAATAAACTTTTTATTTTTAAAAGGAAAAACAAAAATTATTTAAAAACAAATAAATTTTAAATTGGCATGTTTTTATTTTTTTGTAACTTTAGTTTTTATTTTAAAATTATTTAAAAGCTACAACTTGAAACTACTTTCCAATTTGAATGGATATTTTTTTTTTAATTTTCGTTTTTAAAATTAAAAAAATTTAATCAATAACTAATTATTAATTACAAGTTTACATACAACTGCTTGGGTAAATAATATTCTTATTATCCTATTGTTTGGGTGATCTCTAAGAGTTAATAGTAGTAATATTTTACTAGTAGTAGTTATAATATGACCCAGCGACTGCCCTGACTAATTAATGACATTTACTAGCAGCTAGATCTCATCTCTTCATTTCTAGAGATTTCTTGAGACTTTGTTGTGGTTGGGATTTTTTTTTTTTTTTTTTGGTTGTTGTTGATAGGCATCTCGTAAATAGTTACCCACGCCAGGTATTTATACTTTACTAGCTAACTAGTAATCGTACCCGCGCGATGCGCGTTCACTATTAAAAAGAAAAAAATTAAATTATAATTATTCTTATTTGATACTATTAGATCGTATTGCTTTAATAAATTTCAATTGTCATTTTATTTGTCAATACGATATACCCAATCCTCACCGATATTTTAGTAGTTAATTTCTTTTTTTTGTTATTAACTAATTATATCATATGGCTTTTATCTAGGCTACCACTTGTATTAATGTGGTGCCTTTTTCTTTGGCTTTTAATAATATATAGATAGATTATTAGCATATTACTTGTTTAATATTTTTGTCTGCTATTTTTTATAATATAATAGGAGATATATATTTTATTACTCTTAAAAATATTTATTTTTTATTTTAATTTTATTATATTTTTCTCAATAATATTGTTTGATTTTTAATGAATAGATATAATTTTTATTTCAAAAAATAAAAAAGAAAATGATTTTTAAAATGAAATAAAGAAATTAACTAACCTAAACCAACTCTCTCCCATGTTTTAGTAGTTAATTTAGGTAGTTAATTTTTTTGCTAATTTTCTATAGATAATTTCTTTGTTAATGACTAGTTATTCCATAAGGTTTTTTTCTAGGCTACCACTTGGCATAAGGAGAGGGCTTTATTCTCTCCTTTTAATAATATATAGAATATAGAATATTAGAAAGAAACTACTCCACAATTTGAATCAAAATTATTTTATTGCTTTATTTTTATTTTTTTTATTTTAAAGCAATTATAAACTCCAACTTGAAACTACTCCCCAATTTGAAACGGTAATTTTTATTTTTTTTTTATTTTAAAAATTCAACTTGAAACTACTCACCGATTTGAATGGGTAGTTTTTCTTCTTTTTTTTTTTGTTTTTTTATTATAGTTAATTTTATTTTTTTAATTTTAAAATAATTTTAACACTCCAACTTGAAACTACTCCCACCCAATTTGAATGTGTAGTTATTTTTTATATATTTATATTTTTGATTTTTTTATTATAACTAATTATGAGATATCTATATTTATTAATTAAAATAAAGTAACATATATATATATATGGTAGTTTTTTGTTTTTTATTATTTTCATTTTTATAGATATTTAAATTCAAATATAATAACTAATAACTAATTAGTAACTAAAAAACTAATTAGTAACTAATTGTGCCACGTGGCTTTTTTGTATACTGCCACTTGGCTTAAGGAGAGGGCTTTATCCTCTTCTTTTAATAATACTAGTACGATACCCGCGCGATGCGCGGAAAACGTTGAAAAAAAATATAATAAATTATTATCGTACTTGCTTGTCCGCCTCATATCTTATAATTTGATCAATCATAAAATTTAAACCATTTGATCCACAGTAGTTGATAATAAGGCAACTAAGGTAGGAAAAATTATTTTATCCAGCCTAACGTAAGATCTTGTGTTATGTGCAATGAGATTCAAATATAACTTAATTTACTATGATTATGTGATTTAGCCAAGTAAAAGTATGCATTAATGACTAAGTAACAAAAGTGCATGTGTAATCACATATAATATATTTAATATTTTTTTATAAATATTTGGTGCTTATAAGTTTTTACCCAAATATACATGAAATGCAAAAATTCACTAACATTAAGTGCTACTTTATTCCCTCTTGCTTCTTCCTCCAAATAAAGTATGCATTAAATCCTTGAACATATGACAGGGAAGATGGTCATCGCAATACATCAACCAAAAATGGTTCTCTCTTATCTTGTGATAGACTTTGAAGAGTCCTACTATGTCCGTAAGAAATACAAAATCCCTCCCTAGATAATTTAGTCTCTTATGCAATGAGACAAACCAATTGCACTTGTTATGTAACAATCTTCATTTAATGTATTAGGAAAAATATACAGAAAAGCTAACACACTAACCTAACGAAGGATCAAGAATTTAAGAGTATAAAAGTAGTATTTTTTAACGCAAATGTCAAAAATATCTCATAACTTAAAAGAATTATTCTCCTACCCGTGTATTCTAAAAATAATTCATAAGAAAAAAAGACTTCAATATCTGTTATCGCTATATAATTTTACTGAATTAACTATAACCATTACACTTCTTCTATCAACATGGCTCCCATAGAAATTAGATATCGAGGCACGTACAAAATAAAAAAGAATAAAACTATGATTGAGGGACGATTGGAGTATATTCAGTTGCAACCACAGGTTTAACCTTATTTTCAGCCGACATTTTCAATGAGCAAATGGTAGCTTCCTCGGAATGTCAGTTAAGATCATGGAACAAACCATATACATCCAATTGGACAGCTGCAAACAGTACAAAATATATAAAAAAATCAGAAACAACAAAAACAAAATTATAAGTTGTTGTCTTCTTAAATATAGTAGTAAATGCAAAAAAAAGAAAAGAAAAAAAGAAAGGGTATAAGATAGGAAAAAGACAGAGAGTGCAACAAAGAAAACCTAAGAAAAAGTTGAAGAAGATGAGTGAACAGAAAAATACCCAAATCCTTGGTTATCATATATTCCCTCCGTTTCAATTTATGTGAACCCATTTGACTGAGCACGGAGTTTAAGAAAAGAGAGAAGACTTTTGATCTTGTGGTATAAAATGAGGCACCTTTATTTTGTGTGGCTATAAATTATTGCATAAAGGTAAATTGTTTTCAAATAAGGAAATGGGTCATTCTTTTTGGTACGGACTAAAAAAAATAGATTCACATAAATTGAAACGGATGGAGTATTATCTATGCTTTCTAATCCTCATTTGAATTCTCTCAATCCTAAAATTAAGAGAATGGTAAAACCCAAAGTAGTAATGACAGGAATAGAAACTTTATTAAATTTTGTTTGTATTTCTAGATGTCAACCAACAATGAAACCCTTTTATTGATTTTTATAGTAAGCTTTCATAATATTTAGTACTGGTTCAGCTCTTTTGTTGCTTACTGTCCCGACTTCACTATTCCCTCCAGGCGACTCTTACATGTTACATTATATAAGGTGCTTACTGACACTTTATTATGTTATATTTGGTCATTGAAATTCCCTTTTTAAAAACTATGGACATGTGACAAAAAAATTACATAGAGAAAAATTATTTGCAGAAAATAAAGTGAAAAATAGTATAAAGTTGTCAAATGTGACATCTTTGAGAATTCTGATGGGAGATAGGAACTAATAAGTTCAATAAATTTGTAGCCTAAACAAATGATATTCTGAACATGCTATAATCTTCTTCATATGATATGACCCACCTTGAAATGAAGATTTATAAATAAGAGAACTTACCATATTGTATCTTTGAAAATATTGATGAAGAGTTCAAAACCTTAGACATATAAAGTAAGAATTTGATAAATAACAAAATATCAATAATTATATTATAGCAGTGGCTAGTTTAGTGATCGATAAAAGTTTTTTAGCTTTTCAAGAAATTATAACAAAAATATAAATAATATTATTCTTAAAGTCTACCCTCCACAATAATACTACTATTTAAATGGTGGTATGCAATATAGTTGAAGAAAATTTCATTACGAAATACAAAAAAAATTATATGATTTTGAAATTATATTTTATGTTAATCCAAGCTATGTTCTTTGCTGATCCACCATAATTTCTTTGTTAACATCAAGTTCATTGGGCAACAAAAAGGTAAAAGAATTACAACAGAAACATGAAAGGGACAGAGGAAAAAAATACCAAGTCACTTTTCCATACTAATCTAGAAGTGCAACCTCACATTAGGAGGTATACCTAAAGCATTTTAGGTGAAATACTAATATCTTCCCCTCTCTCAGCTACTACTTGTTGATACCTAATTTTTTTTCATGTATTTTTATACCCCAAAAATACTTTCAAATAGCATTCATATGCATATATAAGCATCCCCAAAGGTTTTAGTATTTTTCCCAATTTTTAAAAAAAATTTAGAATTAATTTATTGTCTATTTTAACAGTATAAAACCTCAATAATAATTTTTAAAATTATCCTTTTTGTGAGTCAGTTAATTTTTATCATTATATTTACACCAAATATGATTAAGGTGATTTTTGCATATTTTTTATAAATTTATTCGATATTTTTTAAGCTAAATTATTCAAAATTATAATTATAGCCTATGTTATAATTAACCATATTTTATAATTATAAAATTGCTCCATATATTTTTAAATTATTATTTATATGTTATCAATTAGTACTATATTTTTAATTTATTTTAAAATTATTTTTAACTATTTTAACTAATTAAAAAAGGAAAAAGTGGCTATTCAAAGGCTAGCCTATATTCATTTCAATTATAACCACATTTGACCCCAAATTAACCCCAATTAAATGACCCAATTACCCGACCCATTTCCAAACCCACCCGGCCACCGTTTTAATCCAGGCCGTTGATCAAAATGATCAACGGCCATGATCTCCCCATTCTTTTTTAATTTCACAACACCCTTAAACCCTACTTCATTTACTCAAATCAGCCGCCCCTAGAATCCCTTTGTCTCAAACTCTCTCTAGCCTCCCTCCG
>MU726785.1:0-16766 GCA_026770625.1 Nicotiana glauca | reverse complement strand
CCCACGGAGTTATTTTCCATCACAATCTCACCACCCCAATATAATGAAACTCTTATCCTACGCTCTTCAGACATAATGAAGAAATGTTGTAGAACTTAACAATAATGAAGAAATGTTAAACAAATTTTGGATTGCATTTGTATACGATTGTAACCTCTTTATATAGAAAACGTAGAGCCGGGAATTTTTTTTTTTTAGATATACAACGCCAACTTATTTGGCGTTGTACTTTGTTAGAAATTATTGAAGTATACAACGCCAGTTTTTCTGGCGTTGTATGTGGGGGGAGTGATACAACGCCAGAAAAGCTGGCGTTGTACATTAACGGCATTAATGTACAACGCCATCTTTTCTGGCGTTGTATATAGTATGGTTTTTTTTTTAACTTAAATACGTTTTTTGAATTGTAAATACACCTATTTAGGTTCCCCACTCCTTTCTTTCCTCTCTATCAGACTCCTTCACTCCTTCAACAATGTAATTTTTTTTTTCTTCAAATACAAAAATTGGGCGTGAATCTAGGGTTATTGTATGAAAATTAGAAGAAAACTATGAAAATTAGAAGAAAACTTTCGAAATTGCAAGATTTTTGCTGCATAACTCTGAAATTCGACTCTGAAATTATATTCAACTCTTTTGGTAATTGTTCTTAGGGTTTTCTTCTGCTCGATGTTCTTCATCATACCAAGGTTTGTCCCCAACATCTTTGCTGTTAATTTTATGACGATAAGTGAATCCAGTTGTGATAATTTTATTGTTTCTGTATCCTGTTGTTTGCTTGATGGGACTTCGTTCAAATCTTCTAATTTTCTGTTCTATAGAACTTTGAAGGGGGAGTAGATTTCCCTTCCTCATTTCTTTCTTAGTCGACCAAGAATGCTTGGAGTTAATTTATCATATTAGCTTTTCTTACTAATCTGAAAAGTTTTTATTGCAATGACAGCAAAAAAATTGTATGGACTTCTTTTCAGTACCGTTTACTTTTTTGAAGAAACCACAGTAAAAACTTGTTGAGAGAGAGTTGCATCAGTTTTGCGGCTATTACTGCAGAAAGTGACGCATGATCATGTCTGCCAATTTTTCCAGTCTTAAAAAAGGACAATTATACGTGCACCAGGATTATTATATAGTGCGTAATTTCGATAGGATAGTTTCAGCAGTTCCAAGGACAGCAAGCAGCTTCGACAGCGGAATAGGTTGTCTTAGAATATGAGAGCTTTCAGTTTGAATTTTCAGGGGCTTGATCAATGTTAGAAGTGAAACTGCAGAAAGAAGTAGATGATATTTATTGGACTCACAGAGTTTGGTCACTAAAAAACATTGTGACTGGCTTTCTGAATAGGTAAGAGAATGGCAAAAGCTAAATAAGAGAGATGTATAGGCCATAAGATACCTGGAACCTGGAATGAGCTGTACTAGGCAAGGGACTCCTATGCAGCATAATTATTACTTTATATGTATACTTCGCTTCAAAAGTATATAAATACATGTAAAACTTAGTTAGGTCCTCTCATATTTCTGAATAGAAAAATATATACACACAAAAAAATTCGTCAATTCTTGAGATGGCAAAAGCTATATTGACTTTTGTTTTTCTGTTTAGCTTAGTTCTTTGCAATTTTAGCCATATGGGAAATTGTACGGTAGTGCAAAACCAGAGTGTGATTGGGACAAAATGGCAGGTGCCACAAGGATGCAACAGTGCAGCAGATTGTGTCTCTTTCTGTAAAATTATTGGTTTTCAAAGCTGTGGACTCGATAATTTCGTTGTTGCAAACAAATTTGTTAAATATCATGTAGGTTGAGAATCCAATGATAGGAATATCCCAGAAACATAGATTTCAATTAAACCACTAGAATTCTAAAAAGGCAACTCCCAGAAATTCTTCTGTTGTCCTACACTAGATGTATGTTCATATCCTTGGAATGTAAATGCAAGTGAAACAATTGTAGACCAAAGAGCTTGTGTCTGAATGTGATTTTTGTCCTATGTTTGAATTTTCTATACACTAATTTATTTTTCCTTGTTTGAAAATTTTCTTTGCAGGTCGACAAGAATTTATGTGGTAAAAATTCTCGGAAAGATTCAGTTTTTATTAGTCTTCGTACTTGATCCAAAAGGCATTTCAGGGTCTGGTGAGTTCTCATGTCCTTGTTCTGTTGATTGTGGTTTTTTCTATTGTATTGGTTTAATTGAATAATTTATAAATTACATTTTGGGGCATTCTAATTAGTATCATTTTCGACTTATGTAATCCTCAATATATATCATCATTTGTCTATTTGAGGTTCTTATTCTGGTCAAAGAAAGGAACTGAGCATTCCAAGATTTGTTTTCATTCCAAGATTGTGGTATTAGTATTCTGATCTTATTCTAATGTCAACTTGTTATTCTTTTTAGAAAGCATTCTGATGTCTTAATAATAAAGAACTCTAAGGTCTTGTTTACTTTAATATTGAATAGGAACATGGACAATCTAGAGCGTGATTGGATGTACAAAAGGTTGGACGACCTTATTTCCTCCCATTTATGTATTGGTTTTTGTTTCTTTTGATAAAAGATCAGCTTGGTTCTGTAACACTAACCTTAGACACTAGTCTCTTTCATTTCTTTTTTGATGATGGTGGTGATCGGCCTGTTTACGCAAACGAACTAATATTCTGGGCCGCCTGATATAACCCATAAGTACTTGTATTGAGTAAACCTGCCCGTCAAGGTTGGAGCAGACACACTGAGAGTTGTAGCTTGGAATATAGAACTTCAATGCCGCAATCACTCAGCCATAACATTAAGCCCTAGCCTCTTTATGTTATGCCAACTGTATATCAATTTTAGCATCCAAGTGCATCAGGTACAGGAAGTTAATGCTAAGTGAACCAATTCGTTGTTAGCATGTTGTTTGGCTTAGATTGGAAGTAGTAAATTTGCATGTCAACTGTCACCCAGGGTAATGTGATCAGCTTTTCTCGAATTTTTCTAAAAATGGCAGAATTATTGGCTGAAGAGAGTGCATATTTCAGCAGAATTGATCTTAATGCACTCCAGTTTACATTGGCCTAGATGATATCATTGTCTCTTGAATCTTTATGTTTGGATCCCAGTTATATCATTGTCAATTCTGTGTCTAATTCTCTTCAATTTCGGGGTTGTTTCTGACATGGCACATCAAAATTATTTTCCATTATCATTTGTATCATATTCTTCTGCTTGCGCATATAAGCTGCTATTTGGGATGTCATCATCTGCTTTGGCTGTAACTACATGCAGCTTTTTGGCGTTGTCTATCTTGGACCATTTGGCCATTTTCTTCACTTGTTACTGGACAAAATTTTCAAGGGGAAACGAGACAAGAGTACAGTTGCCAAAAAGGTATGCTAAACTCTTTCTTCTTTGGAGATTAGGATAAGCATCAGGAAACAGAAACCAATACATAAGTCTTTTCTGCATTAACTTCTAGGAAGTAGGTTTCTCTTTCATTATGCTAATTATTTTGGAGCAGCCCATTGCAGGCCAAGAAAAGGAGCAACTGGAAATATGCCTCAAGGTAGAGGTCGAGGTAGCGCAGGCCGTGTAGGTAAATCTTCAGTTAGGGGTAATTTTGCTACTCGTGAAAATATGCCTACTGTTCCCATTCCCACAATCAATCCTCAACAAGGTGGTACAAGTTCCTCAGGTGGACCGGATCACATCAATCAAGTTCAAACATTAGGTCCTAGTAGTACGCCACCTATTCAAACATCAGGCCATGGTAGTACCCCAACTATTAATTTGGAACCATCTCCAAATACCCCTAATCAGAGCAACACAATAGGCGAGGGTACATCTTCTCAAAGCAACATAATAGGCGAAACTGAGTGTAGCAGTACCCGCCGACCGCGGACGCTTCTTACTATTTCTCCTACAGGGTTAGTCCATACTTGTACTATTACTTTTGGTATATTGTTATTGATACATGGTATTCCTTTAATAATATTTTCTAATTTGCTCAGGTTAGAGCCTTCATATGAATGCTCTGAGTTTATAACTAAGTCTTTCAAGAATGAACTTGATCCTAATGGATTCAACTGGAAAAATGTCTCAAATGAATTTAAAAAAATTTATTTTGGAGAATTCAAGGTATTATCCATCACAATTAGATTTTGAAAGTATATTAACTTTTATATGTAACTTATTAATGTTATTACTTTATAAAATTATTTCAGAAGGCTTTCTACTGGGATTCTTCAATTGATAGTGCGGTGCAGATCCAATGGGAGCGTAAGGCAGCAAGAAGATACAGTGATTTTGTTAGCAAACTAAAAGCAAATAAGGTGCAACTGGACACTATTCCAAATAATGTGTGGGAAAGTTGGTCGAGACTTTGAAAAGATCCTAAGTGTGTTGAAAAGTCAGAAATAAATGCAAAAAATCGTTGTGGTGGGAGCAAAATTGCCACTGGGACTCATACAGGTGGCTCTATCAGTGTTGGGGAGCATCGCAAGAGACTTGTAAGTGTATTTATAACGTTTCCCTCTCATCGATAGTAGAATTAGCAATCTGCCATGCCCCTTTGAGAATAGAGGCTTCTCCAACTAGCACTCTTCTTTGTCTCCAACTGGATTTGTACTGTGTGCATGTTCACTTGTGCGTATGATATCATGTCTCCACGAATTGAAGTTGCAGTTGAATTCTCTTGTGCGTGAGATTAAGGCAGATAAAGTGAAAGTAATTTTCTTGCATGTAAAGTACATGGCTATCATATGAGGAAAATCAGATTTGAGGGATTTACTGCATGTGGTTGTGTACCAATCCGTCCAAATCTAGCAGTCAGCAACAGTTCAATGGATAAGATTAAAATTCCATTAATAATTTTCTATATGGTATAGATAATTTTCATCTTTCTTGCTTTACGTTTTGTTTTGGGGCCTACAAAAGAATTTATATCATAAGCAAAGCAACTACTATTATAATGGCCAAACCTCTTGTTTTAGACTGCCAACTGCAGCAATGTTGCCACAACTTGCTATACTCTATTTCTGCTGATTGAAAATTACATTACTTGGTCTCACTCGCTTTGTTGTCAAAACTCAGACTATTCTTTTGATTCATTTGATCCTTTGTACTTGTACCATTTTGCACATAAAAGAAAATATCCCAAATTCAGAATCTCTAGTGCTGCAATGAGGTAATAAAAGCAGTCTAATCTTCCCTTGTTAAGATCTTCAGCCAACCAATTTGATGTCTTATGAACAACTGATGACATGAAACTGCTTAAATAACTTGAACCTGCCAATCCAACAAAGAAGAAAGATGCCGTTATGCTCCTCATGTTTTCTGGGTATTGTTTATAGAAGAACTCGTTCTCGCTAATTAAAGGAAATGCCTCGAAAAGACCTGTATACAGCCATGTACTTTACATACCTGACTCCCTGTATGTTGCTCTTTCTTTCCATTATTTTGTTGCATGGGTCGAATTCACAGCTGCTTCATCCAGTTGATTTCCTGGATTTCAACTGTCCACAATTTGTGCTCATGTGTGCTCCCATCTGTTTCAATGTTTCCCTTGTGACTTCCTTGTTGTTGTCCTACCTCTGTGATTATGCTGCTGATATGCATCTATAAATCAAAATGACATATTGATCTGCAATTTCCAGAGGTTTTAGGCTGCAGATTGTGCTGCTGCCTTCTTTTCATTTCTGTCATGGACCATTAATAAGCGAGGTTTTAGGCTGCAGATTGCGCTGCTGCCCAAATATACTCTTTTGTTTCTCTATCTTCTTAATTGAATAATCTTTGTATAGGCTGTTACAAAGGGTTGAGATCCAATACCAAATGAGTTGCATTTGCACGTCCATACACATGGTAATGATGGAAAATCTTTTGTTGCTGAGAAATCTCGAATCGTACATGTAAGATAACTTTTTAATTGACTTTACTTTCATATATATTTTTTTCATTTTTGTAAATTGAATGTTCGTATTAACTCTTCTACAGGAAAAAAATCTGGAGATATTACAACAACAAACACAAACTCAATCTGATATTGATCAGTGTAAAACATATTATCAAGCTGCGGGAGGAGAAAATAAAAGAAGAGTATATGGTCTTGGATCGCAAGCAAAATACTACTACGGGCCAAAATTTGATGGCTCTCTTGGATCTGATGCTACATTGTCAGTAACACCTCCACATTCTCAATCAACAGCGACAGGGAATCTGGATGAGTTAGTGATGCGATTGATTCCTGCGCTAACAGATCATATAGTTCCTGTAATCGTTGAGCGGATACGCGAATTAGTTTCCTTACCCTCGCATCAGCCAAATACTGATATGGCACCTACAGTTCCAACATCTTCTACTGCTGCTAACATTGATAAGGTTCATGCATTGGGTTCTGGTGATGACCGTAACTCTCCAGCCAAGCATAGTTAACTTACTTTGTTTGGACATTATTATTGGTCCTTGTGGATTTTTTGTACTTAAAGATACTGTTATATGCATTATGCTATATATTTTGGACCTTATTGAATTTATATTAATATCAGTGACTTTTTATTATGTGTATTTAATAGTTTATGTAATATGTTTGAATAGAGTACATTTAAAATAATAAATAAAAAGAATTTTAAATAATCAGCAATATAGTAAATTATAGCGTAAAATTAAATCTTGCGACGAATTGGCGACAAAAGGTTTTTATTGCAAAAAATAGCTATAACACGGTTAGCGACGGAAAATTTCGTCACTATAAGAACAAACGACGAATTTTATTATGTATTGGCATCAAAATAGCGACAGAAACAAGTTATATAGCGACGGATATTTCCCTCGCTAAACGTTGCTACAAAAAATATGTCGTCGCTATTCCGTCGCTAAGTCTGCGACAAATTTATATTTTTCGTCGCTATAAGCCTAGCAACGAGGATTTTAGGGACAAACTTGAATCTGTCGCTATTCCGTCGCTAAACACGTTTAGCGACGAAATACATTGATTTAGCGATGGAATAAGGCCGTCGCTAAACGCTGTTATTTTTGTAGTGAAACTTTGCAGGTATAATAGCTTACACCTCCTCTATTGATTTTAGGAAACTATCATGTGAATGTTTCAAAAACAAGACTGATTCATAGATTATAGATTCAGGGGCATCAAAAAATATGACCTTCAATAGATCATTACTAACCAATATAATAACCTTACCTTATCCCCTGCTTGTTATTCTCCCAAATGGTTACAAAGTGAAGGTGACTGAGATTGTTAGTGTTGCACTTACACCTGAGATCATACTGAATAGAGTGATGTTAGTCCCTTCTTTCAAATACAACCTCATTTCTGTTCATTCTCTAGCTTCTCATTTAAATTGTCTTGTTGCATTCATCAAGTTTTGTTGCATTATGTAGGCCCTTCAATGAAGAGGCCTCTGGTGATTGGTAGAGTCAAGGATGGACTCTACATTCTATGTCCAAGGTGTTTGAAGAACAACAACACAGGTCCAGGCCCAAGTGTCACTGATTTCATGTTAGCTCCAATCACTCATTGCACTTGTAACACACAATGTCCTCTACACTCTGTTGTGAATATAGCACCCCATGCCAACAAGTGTGTTCTCTCATCCTCTATTGTAAATAGTCCAAGTGCAGGCAATGAAAAATTATTTCCTATTGAGAATTCCTTGTCTAATTACTCCAGTTCTTCTTCTTATATGTGTGTTAGAGACCAAGTGGATGTCTTGTGGCATAACATACTTGGACATGTTCTCTTTGTGAAAATGAAGAATATATTCTCCCTTCCTATAACTTTTTCCTCCAAACAGCCCTTTAGCTGCACTATTTGCCCAATGGCCAGACAAGAGAGACTTCCTTTTCCTCAGAAAACCAGCACAACTAATAAGATTCTTGAACTCTTGCACATTGACTTGTGGGGAACATACCATGTACCCACACATAACAAATATAAGTACTTCATGACTATTGTAGATGATTTCAGCAGAAGTACATGGACTCACCTTCTCTCCAGTAAAATGCTTATCAAGTCCTTAAAGGATTCCTCACTCTTCTAGAAAACCAATTTGGAGAAAAGGTTAAGGCTCTGAGAACAGATAATGGACTAGAGTGTACCAACACAGAAACAGCCATGCTATTGCAGTCAAAAGGCATCATACATCAAAGGATCTACCCTTATACCCCACAGCAAAATGGGGTAGTGAAAAAAAAATATAAGTATCTCCTTGAGACAACCAGGGGTCTCCTATTTCAGTCCAAATTGCCCCAGAAATATTAGGTGGGATGTATTCTTTGTGCAACCTTCATCATAAATAGATTACCTTCCACCTCCATCAATAACCAAACCCCTTATGAATTACTATACAAGAAAAAGCCAAAGTACTCTCACCTGAAGAGTTTTGGGTGTCTATGCTACCCTACTATACCTAAACCCCATAAAGATAAATTTGAACCTAGAACAACACCAAATGTTTTTGTTGTTTACCCTTTCAACACAAAGGGATACAAGGTCCCAAGTCTGGCCACTAGGAAGATCACTGTTTCCAGAGATGTCACTTTCAATGAGTATGTATTTTCACTTGCAACCAACTTAGAAATGTTTCCCCAATCTAATTTTCCATGCTCAATTCCTTTCATTCAGCCTCTGATAGTATAAATAACGCACAGCAAACATCTGATCATTTAGATGCTCAAGGGGGTAATGTTCAGAACACAACTAATCTCATGTCACCTACATATGATCATTTGTCACCTAATCCTCCTACACAATCTTCACCACAGGGCTACATTGAACAGCCTACTGCAGAACCCATACAACTGAGACAGTCATCAAGAAGACATAAAACACCTAGTTACTTACAAGACTATATACACTCCCTACCCAAGCTTAAACCAAACTTCAACTCCCTTAGTGCATTATTTTCTGTAAACCACTATGTTGCCTCTGATTTACTAACACCTAACAGCCAAGTTCTTTTGAGAAATATTTGCCATGAAAGGGAAACATCATCATATGAGGATACAGCTGTTGATCCTGCATTGTAGGCTACAATGACACAGGAGTTTGAAGCTTTTTACTCCAATAACACTTGGAGCCTAGTAGCACTACCACCAGGAAAGCAAGCAATAGGATCCAAATGGTTTTATAAAATGAAACATAGAGCAGATGGCAGTATTGAAAGGTTCAAGGCCAGGTTGGTTGTGAAAGGCTACACACAACAGGCAGAAATAGACTATACATAAACATTCTCTCCAGTAGTGAAGATGACAACAATAAGGGCACTGATAGCCACAGCAGTAAAGAAAGGCTGGTGCATATCCCAGTTAGATGTAAACAATGCCTTCCTTTATGGGGACCTTAATGAGGAAATATATATGCAACTTCCCCCTGGACTTGCTGCAGACAAAGCTAGAATGGTATGCAAGCTAAACAAGTCTCTTTATGGATTAAAGCAAGCCAGTCGACAGTGGTATGCAAAGTTGACTGAGGCCTTATGTTCAAGAGGCTACACACACTCCATGAATGACTATTCACTCTTTTATAAGAAGAATGGGGACTCGCTGGTGTACCTTGTAGTGTATGTTGATGATGTACTTCTCACTGGAACTGATGAAGAAGAAATCACAGACTTAAAAAAAAAATTCATGAGAAATTCAAGATCAAAGACCTGGGGGATCTCCATTTCTTCTTGGGACTAGAGGTGATGTACAAAGATGATGGTGTGATCATTTCTCAACGGAAGTTTGTACTAGACATGCTCAAGGAGTATAATTGTCTTGAGTGCAAGTCATGTACCTCACCTTTAGATCCTACAGTAAAGTTGAAAGCTAAAGAAGGTGCCCTTTTACAAGATCCTACATACTACAGGAAATTGATTGGAAAGCTAAATTTCCTAACTAATACTAGGTTGGACATAGCATATAGTGTTTAACACCTAAGTCAATTTATGCAGGAACCTAGAGAGCCACACTTAAAAGCAACTTTTCACATCCTTAGGTATTTAAAGGGTGATCCCACTATGGAAATTTTTATGTCCAAAGATAAAGACTACACTATTAGAGCATATTGTGATGCAGATTGGGCCAGTTGTCCGGATTCTAAAAAATCTGTCACAGGCTACTTGGTGCTCCTGGGAAACACCCCTGTCAGTTGAAAGTCCAAGAAACAAGAAACCATTTCACTCTCTTCAGCAGAATCATAGTACAGGGCCTAAGGTGGTGGGAGAACTAGTGTGGTTGAATATGTTGTTTGAAGAACTAAGTGTCCCATTCTCACTGCCTGTTTCAGTATATTGTGACAGCCAATCCGCACTTCACATTGCTAGGAACCCAATCTTCCATGAGAGGACCAAACACATAGAGGTGGATTGTCACTTTGTGCGCGACCAACTAGAAGCAGGGCTAATCTCACTTCACCACATTGGTATAGATAATCAACTGGCAGATATTCTGAACAAGGCCTTGACATGAATCAAGCATGACTCCATAGTTTGCAAGTTGGCTAAGTTTGCAACACCTCCAACTTGGGGGGAGGGGGGGGAGGTGTTGAGATTAATTATTTTATTACTATTAGCTTGGTCAGATGGTTAGTTAGTGGTTGAGTGAGTTAGTGGTAGTTTAGACAGCTGTCCAGTCAACTGGTAGTTTGTGGTATATGCTAGCTTCTTTCTTTTGCTTCTTCTAGTTAGTGGTTGAGTGAGTTAGTGGTAGTCGACTACCCTGAGGATCCTCCATTGTTGCAACTGCGATCTTAGCTGACTTAGCGAGAAGGCTACTGCCTCATTGTTGTATTTCTGATACATATTCTGAAACAACATAAAAGACTGAATATACAATTATTTATAAATTTATGTGAAGATGGTATTAGAACGTGTGGGAGTTACAGAAAATATTTATCATTGTTGCACGATTAATGCGCATAAGAATTTTTCTTTTTTAGTTTTTCTTGGCGATTCATATTTTTTATATGCATCTCTTATTGGTACTTATCCTTTGGGACATTATTTTGCTCAATATTATTCTTTGTAGAAATAATGGAGTATTATTGAGTTATTTTGATGCTTTAGAAAACATCATTAAATCTGGAAGATTAGTCAATCGTTATATGATGTTGAAGGAATAATATAAAATTTTATTTGATTCTATTTTTGTTAATGTTGTAGCCACTTATAAAATTATTTCTTATTGACAACTTTTTTAATAACTCACACAGGGTAATATGTTAAATTCATATTCACAGAGTGAATTAGAAATTATATAGATGCCAAGAGTTCTTGCGATAACAGATTAATTCAAACGACAGAATTAAATATACACTAACAACGTCGTCTAAAAGGAAGTATTAGTTGAACTATTACTGTACCCAGTAACATCAAAATTAATCTCATTTAACATTTCAATGTAATTTATTTATTATTTATTAATATAATAAATTAATAAATAACATATCAATGTAACTAAATATAGTTATTAAAATATAATTATCAACGACATCTAATTATTTTTGTGTTCAAATTTCATGTTACGCGTCTCATATATTTTAATACTCCATTATTTACATTATATTAATAAAATTATACTCATTGATATATATGGATTACACATGCACGCATGTTTTGAGAAACTAATCTATACTATATTAAAAGCACGAAGACCTTTAGCAAAATGTCATTCGTCTTTTTTATCCTTTTAAAATAAAGTTCACATCAGATAAAATAGTCATTTGATTATATCCCTAATATTTAAAAATAATCATTTAATTAATTCTCTATTATTTAGAAATAGCCATCTAATTATTTTTTTAATATTTAGGACTTTTTAATCTACTAAAACTTTGCTATTTAATAATTTCCTTTTCCATTTCCCTGTTATTTAGGAGTAGTCACTTTTTTCTAATACTTAAAACTTTTGATCAATTAAAAATTCACCTAACAAAAAGTTTTTTTCTTGTTTGACGATGTAAAACATACGACTACTATAATTCTTAGTTATGCTACCTAATACTTATAACCTTTGAAGTCCGAATTACAAAAAGAAAATTTCCTAATATGGTGCTAAGTAAAGGCACATAGACTTCGAAGACTTCAAATGTGTTCAATATAAAATAGTAATAATAATCACTATATAAATATTAAGATTAATTAAGAATTTAATATTTTTGATGAACTAATATATAAGATTTTGATTCTACTACCTATTATCCTATCATTTTTAACCTTTATTGGACTTAATTTATCATGTTGAAAAATATAGTAAAAACGAACATAACACTAAACAAATATCTATCTATATATGTACTATATTAGAAGCACGAAAGTTTTTAGCAAAATGTCGTTCGCCTTTTTTACCCTCCAAAAATAAATTTTACATTGGACACAATTGTAATTTAAGTTACTTTCTTACATATTTTGGATATTTAAATCACCTAAAATTTTGGTTATTTAATATTTTCTTATTAAACTAAGTAAGGACTCCTAATCTTTAGCCTTTAGTCATATAACATATTAATTAAATAAATAAAAAGTGAGTATTACCATCCAATAGAATACCATTCATGAAATAATATTTACGTAAAATGAAAAACCACAATTTAAAACTAACCTTTTTCTTTTCATTTCAAACTTGATCTTTAAAAAAAATTGTATTCTGAAGACCCCCAAATTTTATGTTAAATATTATAAGAAACACCTCATTTAATAGTAGTTAATTATTTTTTAATATTTAGGAGCTTAAATTAATTAAAATTTTACTTATTAATTTATTTTCTTATTAAATTTCACTTTGTATAAGTCGTACACTTAAATTTTTAAAAAAATAGATGAAGGAAAAATTAAAAGATTTAAGAAAGAAGAGGTACGATTTCTTGAACAATATAGATAACTTACTTTTCAAAAATATATAAGACAGTTGCACCAATAAAATTATTCAATACTCTACTTTTAACTTTCAAAAAATTCAAATGCACAATTACAGTTATGCGGAATGTTGAGCAAAAATTTATAATATGCACAAAAATATTAAGATAAACTATGAGATATTTTAATTTTAATCCATGATATGTTTAGCTAAATATAAGTGGATTCATTAGTTAGCTTTCAATTGTAGATCTTCAAGGCTTGCCGTAAAACTGAAATGATGAAATTACATATCTGGAACAAATGTTAGGTTTAGTTATTGATGATTGATGACTTATGAGATAATTTCTTCAATTATTAAGTTAGTTATACTTAATTTTAAATAAATTTTTAATAATTGAGATAGGACTCACGCGCATCGCGAGTACCCTAAGACTAGTAATATAATAAAAACAAACAAATTCCTAGAGAGATTTAACTAGTATAACGACCAATTATTAAACCTCAAACAGTTCACTTCTTCCCTCTTCCTTTATGTTTGATGAATCGTGTTAAAAATATTAGATTTCATTAAATATTGTTTTGAAAAAAGAAAAGGAAATAGTAAAAACATCCTTTTTGTCCGGTTTGTGGAATGGGAAGTTTTCCAGCCAAAATTAAGGGGCTTTTCCCAAGGAAAATGAGATAAAAGCACAGAGACATGCAGAATTGAAGCTGACAATTGTGTACGACAACTTTGAGGTGATTTTTCAGAAACAATGAGAGAGCAATTAAACAGATATATCATTGTCTAATTAAGTGCAGTCAGAAACTTTAAGGTAAAGTTAACATCACTGCATATAACATATTTATATTAGACCATCAAAGGATCTGGTGCAGTGGATGAGACTGCTCCTCCCTTAACTAAAGGTTTCGGATTCGAGTCCCAGGTACGGAAAAATCTTTGGTAGGGAACGCTTCCCCCAGAAAGAGTACCTACACGGCGCTAATCCGGATATAATCGGGCTCCAATATGAATACTGAACACCAGGTAAAAAACAAAAAAACATATTTATATTAGACTCTATTGCCGATGTTGACTCTAATGAAGAGGTGAGAGGCTCCAAAGGCTTATCATAGTTTAATAAAGTGAACCGATAACTTTTCATTGTTACAGTAAAGTGTTATTATCGAAAATATATATAGTATTATATTTCTTTCGTACGTGAATCTATTTTTGTTTTGGTCCGTTCAAAAAAGAATTGCCTCTTTTTAAATTTGGAAATAATTTAGCTTAAACTTCCAAGTTTACCTTTAATGAGAAGTTTTTATAACCAAACAAATACTCTGGATCCCTTGACTTGTTTAGGACCATAAATTCCAATAGTTTTATTTTTTCTTAAATTTCGTACCCAGTCAAACATGTTCACATAAATTGAAATGGAGGGAGTAACATAACAGGAAAAATGGCTCCAAAGAAAACTTGACTGATAATTGTGAAGTGATGTTATAGAGAGATCTCATTAGATTATTATAAATAGTAACTCCCTTTGTTTCAATTTAGATGACACATTTTTCTTATTATACAGTTCCAAAAAGAAAGACAAATTTTTGTAATTAGAAATAATTCAACTTTAAGCTCTTCATTTTACTCTTAATGAAAAGCTTTTATAATCACACAAATCTCATGGTCTCACAAAGTTTTTACCTCTTAGGTTTTTAAGACCACAAATTTCAAAGGTTTTTTTTTCTTAAACTTGTGTCAAGTCAAACTACCCCATCCAAATTGAAACGAACGGAGCACTATATTTAAGTAAGATAACTTTATGTGCAAACAAATATGGGAGAATTACATCCCTTGTCACTTGGCCCAACAACCCATCAGAAAATGGCCCATATTTAAAGCCTTTACCCAGTATAGCCCAGGTTGTACATAATCTGAAAATTAATTTTCACCAGTTAGCCCAACTCTTATTTCTTCATTCCCCTTTTTTCTTCTTTCTTTTTCTCATTCCCATGTCAGCCTTTGCACCACAAAATTTCTCTACTATTGTTATTCTCCTTCAATTCTTTTTCGTATTTCAATGGTTAACTAAGGATTTGAAAAATAAAAGTCACCATTACAAATGGTTCGAAGATTCAATTTTTGAAATTGAGTTTTCCGATTTGTTAGTTGTTTGGGATGGGTATTCTCTCAGTTGATTGGAATCATCAAGATGAGTTCAAAACTTGAATTTCAAGTAATTTGGAGTAGATTTAGGCTATATTTGAGTTAAATTTCAGAAGTTGTGTTTTTCGATTTGTTAGTTGTTTGAAATGGGTGTTGTCTCAATTGATTGGAATCATCAAGATGAGTTCAAAACTTAAATTTCAAGTGATTTGGAGTAGCTCTTGGCCATATTTGAGTTAAATTTCAGAGGATGCCCAAAGAAGAAGAAGAACACGTGAAACTCAATTGATAGGATTCATTTGTATACTGATATATAATATTGTATAAATAGTATGTATAATAGTATATAAACATAACTTATACACTATTATATCAAAGGTTGATACATTATTTACAGGTATTTGGTGAATTTCTCGCATTTTCTTCTTCTTCTTCTTCTTCTTTTTCTCCTCCTCCTCCTCCTTCTTCTTATACACCTATATACATAGTGTATCAAAGATATTTTTACTCTGTGATTATACATCTTTATACACTTTTATATAACTATATACATATTGTACCTCTTTGTATAAAAGTATATAACATTGTATAAAAGTGTATAACCATCACTGACGAAATTTTTGTACGATTTTTACTTGCAATTCTTGTATAAAACTAGTCCAAATCTCCAGCACATAAGTTCAAACTTTGTATACAACCTATTTAGACTATTTCTAATAAGTTCAAATAATATTCACTCCAAATTTCTCACAAAATCATAATCAAAATTTAACAAGATTAGCATTAAAGGGGATGAGATTTTAGGTTTTGTCGCGTCTGTTTTTGCGTTTTGCTGTTGTGATAGATATGTATAAACCTGAAGATATACAAAAAAAAATTTTAAAAAATAGAGAAGTATTAGTTATGGAAGAAGGCACGAATGAATATTGACTGAATGGGGTATTAATTTTTCTTTTTAGTTTTGTTTGCATATGATTCTTTTTCATTTATTAAATTAAATATTTATGGGTGAAAAATGGGAAGAGAGCTACAATAGTAGGAATAAATGAGGTTGTTATAATTAAAGGGAATGAGAAAAGAAAATATCTTATTGATATTTGGCTACACATAACTAGGCTAAAATAGTGTAAGGTCAAGTTATGGAGTGCATTATTCTATAATTTTGTCAACAAATATCAGGCATCTATAGGTTCGGTTTTCATATGGTAAGTTTTTATCCTTCTTCCTCACATTCCACAGAGCGTACCAGGATTTTAAGTTTATGAGTTCGGAATTCTAGTCGTTATAAGCTATAGGGTTCTAAATTAAAAAAAAATATATATATATATTCAATAAATTTTTTAAGACAAATTAATACAGGATTCGAATCAAATGCAACAATTGAGTTCGGCGCAACCCGCTCAGAACACAATAGCTCCGCCTCTACCCCCATAGTCTTATCAGTAAAGGCGCTAAATGTTTGCATATGATGCCTCATTTTCAGGAGAATTGATGACATAATGAGAGGAGAGGCTCACTCTATCGCAGGCTTTTGTCAGCCTTTTTTTTGAGGGATGACTTTAATCCTACTGTCACACCTCCTTTTTCCGAGAAAAAAAAACTTTATCCGGTTTTTACTACACCTCGGGAAGAGATATAGTAATAAAGGAGTTTTTCCATTTTAAGGACAATCGAAACGGGATTCGTTTTTATTTAAGAAATCATAGTTGCCACTTGGGAGATTTATGGTATCCCAAGTCACCGTTTTGAATCCCGAATCGAGGAAGGGTTTGACTCTGTTTAA
>MU726783.1:258501-273052 GCA_026770625.1 Nicotiana glauca | reverse complement strand
GACTGATTGTCTGTCTGTGTGTGTTTATTTTGGACCGGGCCAAATGCCTCGGCAGATTAATAGATGCATCTATAGGTGCGCCGTCGACCCTCGGCAAGTGCACATTTATTTCTAATGGATCGGGCCGTCGCCTCGGTATGATTTGCGCATGCATATATTGCTACCTGGATTTATTTAAGCTGTTACATGCCTCACTATGGCTCGAGATCATATTGTTAATAATGAAAAGAAACCTTGGAAATTTCCTATGAAGGAATTACGTGTTTACTTGTTTCCTCTATTTGGATAAAAATCATGTTAGAAAATAAATCCACTGTTGATATGTATATTGAGAATAAATGACCGTTGCACCTTTAGAGTNGCGTAGCAGCATGGATGGCGCTGGGACTAGGTGAGTTGCATCATTCGAGACGGCCGCAGCTAGAGTAGTCCCTTCCTCTGTAATATATTTACTTTCCGTCCATTGTATTCCGGACGGATCTTGTATGTTATTTCTCTTGTCAGTAGATACTCATGCACTTGTGACTCCGGGTTCTGGGATGGTTCGAAGTATTGTATTAATTGCTTAACTTTTAAATTCGATTCGAAAATATATTCTTTAAAATTTCTAAATAATGAAGGAAAAATCCTGTATTTCAAAAGTGTTAAACGAGATTTAATTTAGTATTTGACTTGGCTGGTCTGACAACAGTGTCCGGCGCCACCATGACCTTTAGTGGATTTTGGGTCGTGACACATCTTGGAGCCAGTTCCTTACGAATGGAATACCAATGTGTCTTAAACCCATAGGTACCATCCATTTCTTTTTACATACACTACTATAAGTATTGAAATAGAAATAATCTAAAATCCGGAAATCGATATGAAAAATTGAAATAGCCCAAAAAAAATCTTAATATTTTTCAGGAAGTAAAAAATTCATCCATTACCTCTCAATATGAGCTGCCAACAAATCACTATGAATCAGCTTCTTTGTAACCTTCACCCATTTCCTTTTGCATATCTACCTTTCAGTTGTTTGGTCAAATTGAATTCTTAAATCCCTAATTTCAAATCTTAGTTAAAATCTCAAAATTGTCATTAAATAAAAGAAACTACTTACATGCAATACTTCAGAATGCGTAACATCAGATTAACCAGTAATACGTATAGAAAGAGAATTGTGAAACGAAGCTCCTAGATTCCCAAGAACCAAAAAGAAAAAATAGCAAAAGAAATAATATGGAAAAGCCAGAGAAGAAGGAGGTGGTTGTTGACGCCGTAGCTGTTACAGAGTCGGAGGTTCTAATGTGGAGGTTGACGGTAAGATGGTGGCACGGTCGGCGGTTGATGGCTGCCTTTCGATGGTTGTCGTTCTGGGTGAAGTCCCTTTTGAGAGGGATGGCCTTTCAATAGCCTTTAGTTGTTTTTAATTTTATTAGATATAGAAATTAATTAAGACAAAAAGAAATTTATGTAAAAATAGGGGTTCTAGCGCGAGTTTTACGAAAATTCATTTTGGCCGAAATTTTAGGAGGAAAATAACAACCGTTCCCAATGCATTTTTTTCAAGATCCGTGGCAACAGATATATTTATTGGCACGGTTAGCATAAGCGTTGCAAAAAATAAAACCCTATGGGAACGGTTTCTAATTAATAGCAACGGTTTTGTAGGCAAAGTGTGCTAGTATTACCCCTGTAATATTGTAACGGTTAGAACCGTTCCAATAACTGATCTGTAGGAACGGTTTCTGAACCGTTACAAAAACATTTGTTCTAATAGGCCCATTTTCTGGTAGTGAACTCTTTAAGGTTGTTAGAAAATAATAAACGAAAATGGCTTTGAGGCGTGAAAATCGACTGTCCTTAAAGAGTCATCGCATGTATATTAATTTAGGAAAAATACAAAACGATCCTCATCATGATACAACAAAGCTTGCAAAGCACTTGTGATTTTCTATACCACTTCGTTGGAATACTTGTGTATTTATAGGCAACCAACAGACCCTTTCAGAAAAGATGTCTTGTTTCACAAACAAACATAACTATTTATTTGAATTTTGAATTTAAAATTATTTTTTTTGTTACAAAATAAAAATAATTAACTTTAGGATCCGACCCGGCCCGCGCCCAAGCCCCAAATCCAAGTCCAAGTCTTTGATTATATAATATATAAATATATAGTGTACTTAATTGTACACACTTAAAAGCATGTGTCCTAAATCAAAGACATAAAAGGAACAAGTGCTTAAAAAGCTCCAAAAGGAACTTCTTTCTTCCGATGTGGGAAGAATCCCACTTCCAACGTGTCAATAACAAACTATCTTACACCTTTTGCAATATCAAGTAAACAAATTGTGTTTGGCCAATTTTTTTAAAAAGTATTTTTGAGTGTCAAATTACCAAAGGATAGTATCAAGGTCTTAAAATTATTTTAAAGAGAAAAATAAACTTAAATATTGATCGTAAGAGGTTTTATTATTTTTTATTTTATTCAGTTAAAATATAAAACATAAAGTAAACATACGTATTAAAAATTTAAATCAAGATAATATATATAATTATACCAAAGCATATAATATTATCTAGTACAATTGCTTATTGTCATCATTCAGTATGAATAGAAGTCTATTTCAAAATTACTATATATTGATAATCCACCATAAATTAATAAGCAAAGTCATTGACACATGACAATATTTTTCAATAATTCATCTCTAATTCTATCACACAACGCCTCTATATTAGAAAAAAGACTTGTCTTGTATTTCTAAAGAAATACGAGAAGGCGCATCTCCTTCCTCCATCTCTACAGTAATATTTTCGTAAGAAGAATGTCATCGGGTGAAATTATTTATAGCCATGGCAGTTGTAACTAGGTAATGTTGAGTGTTAAACTTAAAAGATGACATTGAGCGTAAAAGAGAAATAATTTTAAATATATAAAAAAGGAATTTTTACCTCCTATAGTAAAGGTTAACACCTTATTTATTTTAAATAAATACCATTTAAAAAATTTATATTCTATAGATACCTTTTAATGTTTATAGCAAAATATTTAATTTTGGTTACCTCATAACTCTAAGCCACTAAATACGCTATTCAGTTACACTATTTTCTTTCTCTCTCTCTATTTTGGTACGCTATTTAATAATGAACCAGACTCACACAAACTTTGCTTCACCGGCATGGAATTAAGCAAATCATCATCACTTAATTGGTCAAGAATGGCATCTGTAATGACCCGATCGGTCGTTTTGAGCCCTAGCGCGCCGTTCAGCAGTCTGAGACCATGAGCAGCTTCATTTCAGGTATTGTGACTTGTTCGCATGGTCGGAATTTAAATTCAGGAAGATCGGAGTTAAATTTAAATGAAAATTCTCATTTGAGAAGCTTAAAGTTGAAAGAATGAACTAGGATTGGATTTTTGATTAAACGACCTCGGAAAGGTCATTGGCCAAGTTGGTGCAATCAGAAATTGGCTTGAGATCGGTGGATCGATTTATATGTGAACATGGCTTTATATCGAGCCAGTTGTGTTCGCTTCAGCGAGCGTTCCCTATGGAGGAACAGTCGGCGTGTTATTTTATCATCAGCTATTCCAGGTAATGATGTACTGCGCCATATGAGTTGTGAGACGGCTTGGTAAATTTTATGTGTTGAGGTTCCGTGTGGCAATGACGTATTATGAGCAAGATGGCTCTTGAGATTCAAACTGTATATTGCACCTCAGTTGTGCTCAATTTTTGTAGCTTATCGCGCTATATGTCCCCTCAGGGATGGCATTATGCACTTAGTGTGCTTGTGACCTAGATTCGGTATTTTATCGCAATGGGCAAATTAGCTCGATGTGTATCTCCTTATGTAAGTTCTACGTGTGGATCGGGGGGCACGCCGCCATGGTTATATTGTGAGGATCGGGTGGCACGCCGCCATGGTTATATTGTGAGGATCGGATGGCACGCCGCCATGGTTATGCTGTGTGGATCGGGTTGCACGCCGCAACAGTGTGATGATGAGTGTAGTTTTATACATGCTAATTTTGTATGTCCTGCTTCCTATTTTCTAAGGAAAGTCCGTAGTAGTGCGGGAGTTAGGTAATTCCTTCCAGAGTTCGATTTCCGTTTGTGTTGTGTTCAGATTGGTGGCCTATTGGCACATTGTGGAGTCATATGAGACTTTTGATCGCATTCGGAGTGGCTTTTTACCTGAGCAGTTCGTACTGGGTGAGACGAGTTTATGGGATTTAAGATCAGTGCAATCTGATTATATAAAGTATATTATGGAGCAAAGATCATTATTTGATTTAGAATGTGGTAATGTTTCTTGTCAGAAGTATAGACTCGATGGTTGGTCGACTCGGCAGTTGATTATGAATTTCGGCATCTCATCCGCCGTGGCGGTATTGTAATAGTTAGAGTAAGACCTATGTAGGTCATGAGGTGCAATGGGAGCATCGAATTCGTGGATTTTTGATTAATTCAAACAGAAATGTTATTGTGGTCCTATGAGTAAAGTGATGCAAAGTGTGAATTCAGTGGAGTTATGCAGTCATGTTTGAGTACAGTGTATAGTGATTGATATGGTGATCATATGTTGGAAACAGGCCTGGCATAGAATTTTGGATGTTGGAATTGGGATCTAAGGCTTATTTTCTTGAATAAAAGGGAATATCTTTAGAATTTATCGAGCCAATGTGCTCAACTAAGTTGTGGTAGCACGGGAAGGTGCATGAGGTGCTAAACAGTGATTTTAGACTACTTCAGTATAGTTCTTAGCACGTTCGAGGACGAACGTATGTTTAAGTAGGAGAGAATGTAATGACCCGACCGGTCATTTTGAGCCCTAGCGCGTCGTTCAGTAGTCTGAGGCCATGAGCAGCTTCATTTCAGGTATTGTGACTTGTTCGCATGGTCGGAATTTAAATTCAGGAAGATCGAAGTTAAATTTAAATTAAAATTCTCATTTGAGAAGCTTAAAGTTGAAAGAATGAATAAGGATTGGATTTTTGAAAAAATGACCTCGGAATCGGGATCTGAAGGTTCCAGATGGGCGTATGCCCGGTTCGGGTTTTGGATAACCCGGGAGCATTTTGGCGCTTATTGTGGAAGTTAGCATTTTGGAAGAAATTTCTTAAGTTTGGCTCGGAGTGCATTTCAACATTATCGATGTACGTTTGGGATTTCGAGACTGTGAATAGCTCCGTATGGTGATTCTGGAGTTGGGAGCGCGATCGGAAGTGAATTTGGAGGTCCGTAGGTCCTTTTGGAGCAATTTGGCTAAAGTTAGAATTTGAAGGTCTTGAGGAGTTTGAACGGAGGTTGACTTTTTGATATCGGGGTCGGAATCCAATTTCGAAAATTGGAGTAGGTCCGTAATGTCGAATATGATTTGTGTGCAAAATTTGAGGTCAATCGGACGTGATTTAATAGGTTTAAACACCGAAAGTAGAAGTTGGAAAGTTCCAAGTTCATAAAGCTTGGATTGGAGGTCGATCGATAATTTTAGCATTGTTTGATGTGATTTGAGGCCTCGAGCAGGTCCGTAATATGTTTTGGGATTGGTTGGTATGATTGGTTGGGGTCCCGGGGGCATCGGGTGGATTCCGGGTGGTTAACGGATCGAAAATTAAAATTTAAGAAGGACCAAAGCAGCTGGTATCTGGTATTTCCGCTTCTGCGGAAATGGGACTGCAGAAGCGGCCCCGTAGAAGCGAGGAGGAAGACGCAGAAGCGGTCGAGCGTGAGGGAAGCCAGGACTGCAGAAGAGGCCCTTTGATCCGCTGATGCGGAACCGCAGAAGCGGTTGACTGACCGCAGAAGCGAAAATGGGCTGGAGCCCAGGGACCGCAGAAGCAGAATATTTTACGCAAAAGAGGGACCGCGGAAGCGGGATTATTTCCGCAGAAGCGAAAATCCCTGGAGGTAGAAGGTTAATTTAAAGTTGGGGATTGGCCATTTCTCTCATATTTCTCATGGCTTGGGGCGATTTTGGAGAGCTTCAAGGAGAGGATTCTCATCGTCAATGTCAAGGTAAGTTATCCCCATCTCTTTTGAGTTAAATATATCAATTATGCATGGATTTAGGCAAGGATATTATAGAAATTTGGGGTTTTGGTGGAAAACCTATGAATTTACATTTTTTCGAGTTTGACCACGATTTTGAGTATGGAATTAGGAGAAAATTATATATTCGAGTTCCTAAGGTTATGGGTAAACTTTATCTTTGAAAAGTTTTGGATTTCGGGCACGTGGGCCCGAGTGCGTTTTGGTCAACTTTCCAATCGGGGTTAGGAATTGCTATAAATTAGTTGTAATGAATATTTAAGCATATATTAATGGATTTGCGTAACCATTGGCTAGTCTTGGAGCATGGTGCATCAATTGGAGTCCTCAGAAGAATGTAGAATGTCAGTTTTGAGTCTTCGGAGCAAGGTGAGTCTCCTTTCTAATCTTGTGAGGGGGAATTTACCCCATAGGTGAAGTAATTGATTATGTGCTCCTATTTGTGGTGGCTACGTATGCATGAGGTGACGAGAGTCCGTGCGTAGCTAATATTATGCTATTGTCCGGGTAGTTAAGACCCAAAAGCATGTTGCACGTGGATTAATTGTGAACCCATTGGTAGCTTGAATTGTTTAACTCACATCGAATTAGTAAGTAAATTTCTAAAAGGATTAAACTTCATTTCTTAAATTGTTAAAGGAGAATTGGTTTTATTTGAATAAATATTCCCCGATAAGTTCTTATTTGACTGATTGAGCATGTATTTTATGTGTGTCTGCGTTGCATGGATGATTCGCGAGCAGGATAGCTATTTATTTATGGAACAGGCCGAACGCCTCGGTGAGAATAGATGCATCTATGGTTCGTGCCAATCGACCCTCGGCAGTGAACAATTTACATTTTTGTTGGAGCGGGCCGTCGACCTTGGCATGATTTGCGCATGTTTATCTGTTACTTGAAAATTTTAAATGTGGAATTGGCCCTATGTGGCTTGAGATAAACTGATAAGATAATAAAGAACAGACTTTAGAAGCCCTTGATTTATTGTTGAAGGTGTTTACCTGTTTTTCTGGCTTCACAATCAGAACTTCTATACAAATCCATGATTATCCTCGCACTTATAGAATATTGCTAATTGACCTCTAGTGAGTGCCGGAGTTGGCCATCTCGTCTCTACCCCTTCGGGATTAGGCGGGATACTCACAGAGTACATGTTGATTACGTACTCATACTACACTTCTGTGCATTTTTGTTGCACATGCATATATACCTCTAGCAGCCTATTGGGCGTAGCAGCACGAACGACTCTGGGACAAGGTGAGCTGCATTGTTCGAGACGACCCGCAGCTAGTGTAGTTCCTTTCAGCATTTTATTATTTATTCCCTGTCCACTGTATTTCGGACAGATATTGTATTTTACTTTCCTTATCGATAGTTGCTCATGTACTTGTGACACCGGGTTTCTGGGATGGGTTTCAACGGATTTGTACTAATTGTTATTATTTAAATTTGAATTCAAGTAGTGAACTTTTATTTATAAAAATGGAAGGAAAAACCTTAGATATTCAAAACTATTAAAAGAGGAATTAATTGATTATCTAGTTGGCTGGCCTGACAGATGTGTCCGGCGCCACCACGATCCTTAGTGGATTTTGGGTCATGACAACATCCTTATCTCTTTTGGACTTGGCATTTCTTGAAGAAAAAATAGATTCTAAAAGAGACGACGACATCCTTGTTTTCTGATCAGATTTAGAAGGACTTTTAGATCTATTATCACCTTTTGAATTTATACTAGCACTTTTTTCCTCCTCATCACACTCGACAGCACTTCGGATTAGAACTGCTGGTGTAGCTGACTTTTAAAGTTGATTCACTAGTTTCAAGCCCTGCATCAACAACTTCTTTTTCTTGCTCATTAGATACATCCTCAATGGACTACCGGCTTTCGGTGAACGACGGATTCACCAAAAATTAGAGTTTGTTCTTGAACAAAGACCGCAGAGTTTGGGACTGAGCAACTTGATTTTCTGTTAATATATTTCAATGTATTTTCATGCATTTCATTTGTATTCATTATCTTTTTTTCATTGTAATTCAATGTATCTCGTTGTATTCCATGTATTTTATTGTATTCACTATCTTTTTTCATTGTATTTCAATGTATCCCGTTGTATTCTATGTATTTTATTGTATTCACTGTCTCGCTATATGCCATGAATGTATTCATATATTTTTCAATTAATATAATTTATGTATTCACATGTATTATATAATTTCTCTGAAGATTGCTATGTTTTGGTGGTATTTTTCGCTGAGAATATTTTTTATAACTGAAAATACAAAATTTGTTTGTTATAATTGAGTTTGTTGAGTTATATTAGGAGTCTTTTATGTTAATTGATTCACTTTACGTTTTAAAAATAGTGTAATCCCCTATTTTACGCCGTGAATACAGTCGAATACAATAATTTATCCAGCTGTAATCCTTTGTTTCACTCCATGAACACAGTCGAATATACTCGAATACAACAACTGATTAGCTGGGCTTCCCTGATTCACGCCTATTTTTGCTACTGTATTCATGAATACAATAGCTTAAATCCATCAAATACATCTTATAACCACAGAAAATGTATCTATAATCCGTAATATAGCAAATGATATCTATAGATGGCTAATTACTACTAAAAGATAGTGCTTTATGAAAATTTCTCTATAAAAAGCTATTTTTCCGTAAAAAAATAGTTAAGTATATTTAAATTCAAATTCAAAAATAATAACTAATTATTAACAACACATAATGCATAATTTATTTATTTTAAAATTTAAATTCAAAAAAATACTAATTATTGCCTAACCTAGCTAACTTTGTCCTAAATTGCCAAGTGACTTATTGTGGGACTGTCACTTAGTTTAATGTGGAGGTTTTTTCTTCTTCTTTTAATAATATCTAAATTATCCGGTGCAATTATAAATTTATTACATATTTATAGGTAATTTTAATAAATTAAATTTGATAACTGTTTCAAAAGATTCGGAAATTAATAGCCTATAATGTAAAAATATTATAAATAATTATTTGTAGGAAGAGAATTGATTATCCAAAAAGGATGTACATAATTTACTTTAGTATAGAAAAAGAAGAAGATAATTTGAAAAGGTACAAGACATTACACAAAGAAAAAGTCAAAAACAAGAAAAGTAAAAATATAATTTGGAAAGTTACAATATATATATATATATATATATATATATGTGTGTGTGTGTGTGTGTGTGTGTGTGTGTGTGTGTGTGTGTCTAATTTTAAAAGAACGGGAGAAACTAGAAACAAAAAAAGAAAAGAAAAAGCTTAAATTAGTAACGGATAGTTTGGAAAAATGTAAATTTACGATGAGGATAGTTATGTCTTGAATAAATTAATTTTCTGCTTCTTTCCAAAAGCAGAAAAATGCATTTACTGTTGGCCAAAAGTGTCACGACCCAAAATCCACTAAGGGTCGCGATGGCGCCGGACACTGCTGTCAAGAAAGCCAACCAAATTACATGATGAATTTCTCATTTTTAACAATCTTGAAAACTAAGATTTTCCTTCAATTTTTCATAAATAAAAAGATAACTGCTTCAATTTAAATTAAATAATAAGCAATTAATACAAAATATTTCAAAACCATCCCGGAACCTGGTGTCACGAGTGCATGAGTATTTACTAAGAAGGAAATAAAATACAACATCCGTCCGGAATACATCGGACAGAAAGTAAATACAATTTCCTGGAAGGGACTATACTAGTTGCGGGCCGCCTCGGATAATGCAACTCACCTAGTCCCCGAATCATTCGTGCTGCTACGCCCAGTAGGCCACTAGAGTAACATATACCTGTGCAACAAAAATGCACAGAAGTGTAGTATAAGTAAGAAAACAACGTGTACTCAATGAGTATCCCGTCTAATCTCGAAGAAGTAAAGACAAGATGGTCGATTTCAACACTTACTAGTGCTCCAATAATACATTAAATCGTGGATTTCTATAAAAATTGTAACGACCTGATTGGTCGTTCTGCCTTTTAGAACTCTGTTCCCCTAAATAAAGCCTTCCGTACTTGTTTTACCTAATTTACGACTTGCGGGGACGATTGGTTCGGGAGTTGGAAGAATTTTGAGTGAAATATGTCTAATTATTTCTTTAAGATTCTCTTAAAAGATCAAGTTTGACTTCGGTCAACTTTTTAAAAAACGGACCCGGATTCGTAATTTGACGGTCCCGGAGGATCCGTGGAAAAATATAGGACTTGGGCGTGTGCCCGGAACTGAATTCCGAGGTCCCTAGCCCGAGTAATGAAATTTTTATTAAAAATTGTTAAATTGAATTTTTAAAGAATTAAAGAATTAAGAAATCATTAATTTCCTAGGTACCGAGTTCGAAATTTTAGTTCCGAAGCTTAGTACAGGTCTAAAATATCAGTTAAGACTTGCCCGTAAAATTTGGTGTCAATCCGAGTAGTTTAACGGTGTTTTGGCCCGTTGGAAGAAAATTAGGAACTTTAAGTTCAATAGTTTGATTCATTTGGTTGTAGGGGTTAATTAAGAGATTTAGCATGGTTTTGGGTGTTTCGAGGGTTCGAGTAGGTCCGCCTCGTGATTTCAGACTTGTCGGTATGTTTAGGCGGGGCTCGGGAGCCCCGAGCGTCAAACGAGCGAGGTTCAAGCGAAGTAGAAAAATTGAAGAACAATGGATGGTTGCTGCTTCTGTCATAACCGCACTTGCGGTTCTTGGACCGCAAATGCGATCGACCAACCGCAGAAGCGGCCAATGTCAGGCCAGGGGGGAGCAGCAGATGCGGCTTCAAAGCCGCAGAAGCAGTTCTGCGAAAGCGGTCCCCAGACCGCAGAAGCGGTCCAGGCGTCTTGGGCCAGATTCGCAGAAGCGGTTTCCGCAAAAGCGGTCCTAGCAACGCAGAAGCGGAAATCGCTGGGCAGTGAGTTCATTTAATTCGAACTCAAATGCCATTTATGTCATTTCTACTCCACACTTAGACGATTTGGGGGTTTCCAAGGAGAGGATTTCCACATAGCATTTCAAGGGAAGTTAATTCTACTCATTATTAGTTTGAATACATGTATATTAAGTTGCTTAAACACTAAAAATTATGAAAATCAAAGGGGTTAGAGCTAAACCTAGGGTTTAAGTAAAATCAAGATTTAACCACGAAATTTGTTATGGAATGAACTAAAATTTATATATTATCGATCCTTAGGTAATAGAGAACAACTTTCTTCGAAAAATCTCAGAATCCGGGCACGCGGGCCCGGGGTCGAAATTTAGGAAACTTGTGAAAAAGGTTTGAAAATTACTTAAATTGTTAGAATTCGACCTTGTAAGCCTTTATTGACTAGTTCTTGCTTTATTTAACTAGTTTGTGATCATTCGGCTCCGAATTGAGGGCTTGGGATTTTTCTTGATATTGGAAGTGCACTTTGGAGCGAGGTGAGTCTCCTTTCTAACCTCGTAAGAGGGAGTTGTCCCCATAGGCATAACAATTGAATTATTTGTCATTGTATTCGGGGGCTACATACGTACTAGGTGATGAGAGTCCGTGTGTAGCAACTAATATGCTAAGTACGGGTAGTTTAGGACCCATAAGTAAGCTTTACGTGATATTCTAGTACAGTCTACTTATCTTGGATTCATATAAACTCTATGCTTAAGAAGAATGAGATTAGAGGACGACCCTTATCCTGTTTGGTCCTTTAAAAAAGAGAATAATTGGCATTTCTTTGTATGGCCTCCCTCATATATATATATATATATATATATATATATATATATATATATATATATATATATATATATATATATTAATTTTTTTGTTGTTGCTTGTTAATGAGCTTATTTCTGTTTGACCGCGTCGCATGGGTGATTCGTGAGCAGGGTAATAGATGCATCTATGGTTCAAGCCGTTCGACCCTCGGCGGTGCACAATTTACTTTTATGTTGGATCGGGCCGTACGTCCCTCGGTGATTATATGCGTATGACTTATTTGGCATTCTATTGTGGGTTAGACTTCATAATTGCTTAAGTATATAAATGGACGCTCGTGATGAAAATCTAAATTGTTTATACTTGCTAATCTCTATGATCTGAGTTATTTGTGCTTATTATAAATACTCCTCATTTTACATGACCTTAGTAAGTATCGAGTCGACCTATCGTCTCTACTTCTTCGAGATTAGACGGGATACTTACTGGGTACATATTGTTTATGTACTCATATTACACTTCTGCACTTAAATGTACATGATCTGAGACAGGTGGATCTGGTTATCATTCTGGTGCGCACCCGTGAGCAGACTTGGGGTTTCTATGATGAGTTGCTTTCCTCCATGCCGACCCGCAATCGAAGAAGTCTTTCCTTTATACTTTTATTTTCTGTCTATCCTTATTTATACAGTAGGATAGTATGATATTCTTTTGGGTGTATATTCTACTAGCTGCCCGTAGCTTGTGACACCAGGTTCTGGCACACACTTTGGTAGACATTTATTTTGGGGTTGTGTAATTATGTTATTTACGGCATTTCGCTCTTTGATTTAATTCCAAGTTAAGTGTTAATCCATTCAGTTCTGATTAAAAGCAATATAAGTATTCTAGTAATGTTTCCGCGATGGCTTGCCTAACAATGGTGTCAGGCGCCCTCATGACCTATTGTGGAAATGGGTCGTGACAACATGGTATCAGAGCATTAGGTTCACGTAGGTCTCACAAATTATGGGCAAACCTGATACATTCTTGTTGATCGGTATAGAGACATGTGTATTTATCTTCGAGGGGCTATAGGGTATTAGGAAAGACTAATCTTTAATCATTTCCTGTCGTGCAGTACTTAGTGTACTAAATTTCCATCTTCTATTATCTCACAGATGGTGAGAACTCGCATTGCTGACGTTCCGGACCAGGGATGAGCTGCTCCCCCCATTGCTAGAGGTCGTGGTAGAGGCCGGGGGAGAGCACCGGCCCATAGTAGGGGACGAGGGCATCCTAGAGCCGTTCCAGTAGCACCATGTGACGACCTGGCCCGTCATCACGTGAGTTACCACCCCGTTTTCCCTTTATTGTGTTTCTTCATGTTTCTATATCAGAATTAGAGTCGATCGGGTGTAATTGAGTTGGTTCTGGTTGAAAATAAGGCACATAGCCTTTTAAAAGGGAGTTTGTTTCAGAAAAGTCAACCGGAAGTTGACTAGGTGGATAGAGTGCTCGGATGTAATTTCCAGTGGTTCGGTTAGCTTCGGGGGATGATTTGTGACTTAGGAGAGCGATCGGAATTGAATTTGGAGGTCCGGTGTAGAAATAGGCTTGAATTGGCGAAGTTGGAATGTTGGCGAATTCCGGTTGTTAGGTGAGATTTTGATCCGAGGGTCGGAATGGAATTCCGAGAGTTGCAGTAGCTTTGTTAGGTAATTTTGGATATGTCTGCAAATTTTCAGGTCATTTGGACGTCATTTGGTCGGGTTTTTGATCGAATATGAGTTTCGGAAGTTTTAAGAAAATTTAGGCTTGAATCCGTGGTAATTTGATGATTATTGGGTTGTTATATGTGTTTTTATGATTGGAACAAGTTTGTATGGTGTTTTGGAGTAGGTTGGTATTTTTGGTTGAGGCCCGGGGGCCTCGGGATGTTTTCGGAAGGTTTAACGGGAATTTTGAAGTATTGTAGCATGTCTGTTCTTAAAGCTTCTAGTATTTCCGCATCTGCAAAAATAGGACCGCAGGAGCGGTTCCGCAGATGCGGATCTTTGATCGCAAAAGCGGTCCTGGTGGAGGGGTGGCTTTACCACAAAAGCGGAAGGATTCCGCAGGAGCGGACACCGCATAAGCGGTATTTGACCGCAGAAGCGGTCCTGGGTTATATTGTTGGGACAGCATAAGCGGTCAGGGTAACCGCAGAAGCGGCTTCCGCAAAAGCGGTTTAAGATCGCAGAAGCGGTCGTGTGAGTTAAGTGAAGCCACAGAAGCAGACTTAAGGCCGCAGAATCGGTCCCGCAGAAGCGGCAGCGGGACCGCAGAAGCGAAAATGTCAGAGGGTTTAATGAAGTCAGTGTATTCGAATTCCAGAAGTGTAAAATCATTTTGGGGTGCGAACTAAGGCGATTTTTGGGCGATTTTGAAGAGGCTTCGAAAAAGAATCATCAGGTATGGATATTTGGACTTGGATTATGATATTATAGTGTAAAATATGAATTAATCACTAAAAATTGAAGGAATCAAAGGGTAAAAATGGAGGTTTTTGCTTGAAGCCTAAGAAAGAGTAAAGTGATGATTTGAGGGGTCAAATGGACTCCGATTCTTGTGTGTTTTATATGTATGGACTCGTGGCGAGACGAGGATTCTAGAAATGTGAATTTCGTAATTTTTCGAGAAGTGGGTCCGGGGCTCTGGTTTTGCCAACTTTGTATTTTTGGGTGTTTTCGAGTTATTTCGATTGGGTTATGTTCCATTAGCCTATTTTGATGTATCCCTTATGGTTTTGATCAGATTCTATGCTCGAGGAGGTAGATACGAGAGG
>MU726783.1:248114-258458 GCA_026770625.1 Nicotiana glauca | reverse complement strand
ACATCTTAGTGTTGTATTGAGGTGACTTGCACGCTGGACCTGAGCGTGGGGTAGAGCACCGTTGGGGATCGTGACTAGGTCCATCCCGGTTGTTGGTTTTTACCGCGTATTTGCAAATGATTTGTTGTTATCATTATGACTTGGGCTCATTGCCATACTTGGGGCTTATTGCCGATTATTTGAAGGAATGAAATGAGCAGACTTGGTCAGTAGATCCACAATGACCCAAATGGTATCAAACTTATTCAAGTTCCGTGGGAGTCCAGATACAAAATCTATGGTGATGCGCTCCGATTTCCACTCCGGAATCTCTATCTGCTTAAGCAACCCACTCGGGCGCTGGTACTCATACTTTACCTGCTGACAGTCGAGGCATCTAGCTACATATCCAACTATATCCTTCTTCATCCACCTCCACCAATAGTGCTGCCTCAAATCCTGATACATCTTCGTGGCACCTAGATGGATAGAATACCGCAAACTATGGGCCTCTGCTAAAATCAACTCCTGAAGCCCATCAACATTGGGCACACCAATTCGGCCCTGCGTCCTCAATACCTCTTCATCTCCAATGGTCGCAACTCTGGTATCACTGTGCTGAACCATGTCCCTGAGGACAAGCAAATGAGGGTCATCATACTGCCGCCTCCGTATACGATCGAACAATGAAGACCGAGAAACCACACAGGCTAGAACCCGACTGGGCTCCGAAAGATCCAACCTCACAAACTGACTGGCTAAGGCCTGAACATCCATCGCCATAGGCCTCTCTGAAGCTGGTAAATATACCAAACTCCCCAAACTCTTTGCCCGGCAACTCAAGGCATCGGCTACCACATTGGCCTTGCCCGGGTGATAAAGAATAGTAATATCATAATCCTTTAGTAACTCCAACCACCTCCTCTGGCACAAGTTTAGATCTTTTTGCTTGAACAAGTGCTGCAAACTCTGATGGTCGGTATAGATCTCACAAGGCACCCCGTACAAATAATGACGCCAGATCTTTAAGGCATGAACAATAGCAGCTAACTCAAGGTCATGGACAGGGTAATTTATTTCATGTATCTTCAACTGTCTGGACGCGTAGGCAATCACCCTACCGTCCTGCATCAACAACGCTCCAAGTCCACCCGTGAGGCATTACAATAAACTATATAAGACCCCAAACCGGTAGGCAGCATCAAGATTGGGGCTGAGGTCAAAGCTGTCTTGAGCTTTTGAAAGCTCTCCTCACACTCCTCTGTCCACTGAAATGGGGCACCCTTTTGGGTCAATCTAGTCATAGGGGCAGCAATCGATGAAAACCCCTCCACAAAGTGACGATAATAACCCGCCAAGCCAAGGAAACTGTGAATCTCTGTAGCTGAGGAGGGCCTGGGCCAACTCTACACGGTCTCCACCTTCTTCGGATCCACGCGAATGCCCTCACTCGATACCACGTGGCCTAGGAATTCCAGAGAACTCAACCAAAACTCACATTTTGAGAACTTTGCATATAACGTCTTCTCTCTCAGGGTCTGAAGCACTGTCCTCAAGTGCTTCTCGTGATCTTCCCAACTTCGGGAGTACACCAGAATATCATCAATAAAAACAATAATGAATGAGTCAAGATATGGCCTGAATACACTGTGCATCAAATGCATGAAAGCTGTTGGGGCATTGGTCAGCCCAAATGACATAACAAGGAACTCGTAATGACCATACCGAGTCCTGAAGGCAGTCCTCGAGATATCTGGCTCCCGAATCATCAACTATAGTACCATGAGCGCAAGTCAATCTTAGAAAACACTCGTGCGCCCTGAAGCTGGTCAAACAGATCATCAATACGAGGCAAGGATAATAGTTCTTCACTGTAACTTTGTTCAACTGGCGATAATCAATGAACATATGCATAGAACCATCCTTCTTCTTCACAAACAGAACAGGAGCACCCCACGGTGAACACTAGGCCAAATAAAACCCTTACCAAGCAATTCTTGCAACTGATCCTTTAACTCAGGAGGAGCCATGCGATACGGAGGAATGGAAATGGGCTGAGTGCCCGACAACAGATCAATACCAAAATCAATGTCTCTATCAGGAGGCATGCCTGGGAGATCAGCTGGAAACACATCGAGATAATCCCGTACCACTGGAACTGAATCAACAGAAGGGGTGTCAACACTGACATCTCTCACATAAGCTAAATACGCGGCACACCCCTTCTCAACTATACGTTGAGCCTTAAGAAAAGAGATAACTCTGCTGGGAGTGTGATCTAAAGCACTACTCCACTCAATACGCAGAAATACCTGGCATAGCCAGCGTCACGGTCTTAGCGTGACAATCAAGAAAAGCATGATGGGGCGACAACCAATCCATGCCCAGAATAATATCAAAGTCAACCATACCGAGTAATAATAAATCCGCTCTGGTCTCAAAAACTATGAATAGTAACCAAACATGACCGATTAACACGGTCCACAACAAGAGAATCCCCCATAGGAGTAGAAACATAAATGGAGGCACTCAAAGAATCTCGAGGCACACATAAATGCGGAGCAAAGTAAGAAGACACATAAGAATAAGTAGAGCCTAAATCGAATAGAACCGATACGCTTCTATAACAAATCGTGACAATACCTGTGATGACAGAATCAAAGGCAACAGTCTCGGTACAGGTGGGTGTGGTAGCAATTGAGGTTGTAACTAAAGCCTGAGAACTCTGCGGGGCGCGCTGTGGCCAAGAAGTCTGTGGAGGTGCACTCCTCCCAAGTCTAGGGCAATACCTCACAACATGGCGTATGTCACCACACTCAAAGCAACCTCGTGACTGACGTGGCAGTGGGAACTGTGCGGTACGGGTACTCCAAGACCCCTAAACACTTGAAACTCTGTGGGAACTCTGAGATGCAAACTGAGCTGGCGGACCCACAAAACCTCTACCATGATGCACCCTGCCTCCAAAATAAGGACCAGTATATCTCCCCGGTCCACGAGATCTACTCACTCCTCTATACTCTCCCTCCTGACCTCGTTTGTCCTCTACTCGGCGAGAGGTACTCACCACCCGCTGAATTGGGACCACAGGCTGTGTCGCCATGACACCTAAACCTGACCAATGGAAACTCGCTAATATGGAGTGGGGGAACGGGAGTCTGGGACCCTCCCCCAATCAGTGAAGTAGTCGGTACAACCTGAATCAATCCCGCCTGAATCAATGTACCAAGCATGCTCAGGAATTGTGCCAAAGTATCCTGAAGGACTGGAGTGGTAGTAACTGTAGGCGTGTCAGGTGCTTGAACTCTGGCTGGATCTGCTGGTGGTACCTCAGCGGCAGCTCGCGCAGGTGCTCTCGCTGCACCACGGGCGCGTCCTCGGCCTCTACCCCGACCCCGGCCTCTGACGGTTGCAATAGGGGGCACGGGTGTCTGATCATCTCGAGTAGCACATGTCCGCACCATCTGTGAGAGAATAGAAGGCAGAAGTCTAGGATTGTGATGTCAAAAATCTCGCATGACAGGGAATCAAATGAAGTGAAATTTTCCTAACGATCCATAGCCTCTCGTAGATAAGTACAGACGTCTCCGTACCGATCAACGAGACTCTAAATAACCGGCCTATGTATCGTGACTCCTATGAACCTAGAGCTCTGATACCAACTTGTCACGACCCCAGTTCACCCTCCATGAACATGCCATGATGGTACCTAGTTCCTACAACTAGGTAAGCCTAACAATGCGGAAATTTAATATAGCATTCGGAATAATTAATTAAAACTGAACATATGCAAAATAATAACTGCATATAAGGCCGCTCGGCCTATACAACCCAAAAAAAATGCGGAAGTTTACAACTCAATCCCAAAACCCAGAAACTCACGAGAACCACAGGCTAATAGAAACATAGTATGCTGCTTTAACTCTAGAATATCTAAACAACTGAGAGAGAAAGGAATAAACTAGATACTAAAGCTGGAACAGAATAGAGACTCCTGATCTGCGAATGCGGCAGATATATGTCAAAGTCTCCGTATAACTCCTCGCCTCAAGGATAGTGCGCCTGAGTAGAGGTACCTAGATAATCTGCACATGAAAAACATGCGCAGGAAGGGCATGAGTACACCACAACGATACTCAGTAAGTGCCAAGCCTAACCTCGGTTGGGTAGTGACGAGGAAGGTCAGGGCCCTACTGAGATAAAACATAATAATAAGGATGTACGATATAAGAGCAGATAGAATAATGGTAACAACAGCTAAATAAATACGAATATACAAGTCAACAATAAATAATCGAAATAAAGAATAAACACGGAAATATACAGCTCAATGCCAAAGATACCATGAGGATTTCCCAGGATACCGTCCTGTACTCCTTTCCCATTGTCCAGTGGATCTCCCGGGATATCGTCCCGTAGTCCAACTCATGTACCAATCCGAAGGATCTCCTGGTATACCGTTCCGTAGTCCAACCATCAGTATACAGGGGGGATCTATCGGGAATCTAACCCACAGTCCCAAAGTTAAAGTGCAGGGGGGTCTATCGAGAATCTAACCCACAGTCCCAAAGTAAATATGCAGGGGGATCTATCGGGAATCTAACCCGCAGTCCCAAAGTAAACAGACAAGGGGGGAGCTACCGAAATCCCACATCTGTAGTCCCAATATAAATGCGCAACCACAACCAGAAACAAACCAAGGAATGAAGTACGAACGACAACAACAGATAGAACTAGCCTAGCAGCACGTAGTGCAGTCAAAACAACTTAAGCAATTAGGCAGTCAAGTCAGCTAAACATGCTTTTCCTAACCTAGCATAAGTTATAATTTCAAGTAGAATAAAGCAATTACGAAAAATAACTAAATTTCCATAACTTAAGTAAAAATCAAAATTTCATCAATTGGCTCAAGTAAGCGCTCGTCACCTCACGTACAAGGCACTCAAGTATCAAGTAACAATCCTAAGGGGAAAGGTCCCCCATACAAGGTTAGACAAGCCACTTACCTCGAACCGGCTCAATATCACTAGGAACCACGCCTTTGCCACGAGTATCCGACTCCAAATGGCTCAAATCTATTCAAATTCAGTTACATGTCGTAAATAATATTGCAAACAACTGATTCCACTATCAAATTTAAAGCTAGGGCGCAAAAATAGGTAAAATGACCAAAATGCCCCTCAAGCCAATGTCTCGGAATCGAATAATTTTTACATTTTTAGAACCCTCGTACTCTCACGAGTCTAACCATATAAAAATATCCCAAATCGAAGGTCAAATGCTCACTCAAAACTCAATAGTTTAGCCAATGAAGTTTCACCCAATTTTCATTCAAAAATCCGAAATTAAGGAGGAAATTGTGATTAGATTAGTGGGTTTTAGGCTTAAGGGAGTAGAGAATCATTACTCAGTAGTTGTCTTTGAAAAACTTTCGAAATTGCTCCCAAATCCGAGCTCTCTAGCTTGAGTGTTGTCAAAAATGGCTAAACCCTCGTTTTGAAATGTTAAATACTGCCCAGGGATTTTGTTCTATGCGATCGCAAGAGAGGGAATGCGATCGCAAGGAGTAATTACTGAGGGACCAGAAATTAGTCTATGCGAACGCATACAGAGCAATGTGATTGCAGAAGAGAAAATTTAGAAGGTTCAAAATTGTTCTACGCGAACGCAACCAAGGTCTTGCGATCGCAGAAGAGGAAAAGGTAGAACTGTGCGATCGCGGACAGCTTATGCGATCGCGAATAGCTTATGCGATCGCATAGAAGGGTTTGGTCCCCCTCCAGAATTGCACTACGCGATCGCATGGATATGGATGCGATCGCAATGAAGAAAAGTTCTGCAATAGTTGAAGGGATTTTTCTGCAACATTTTCAAACTCCAAAGTGCTCTGTTGAGCATCGGAAACCCACCCGGGGCCTCCAGGACCTCAACCAAACCCATGTACATATCCCATAACATCATTAAAACTTGTACCAATCCTTAAACCACCTAAACCAACACCGGAACACAAATTAATCAAAGATTCAAGTCTAAGAACTTCAAATTCCAACAAAACATGCTTTCGATCAAAAACCTAACAAAAACACGTCCGAATGACCTAAAATTTTGCGCGCACATCCCAAATGACATGACGGAGCTACTGCAACTTCTGGAATTCCAATCTGACACTCGGATCAAAAACTCACTACCGGACCTGAAACTTCAAAAATTCAAACTTCGACATTTCAAGCCTAAATGAGCTACGGACTTCCAAAATACATTCCGAACATGCTCCCAACCCCGAAATCACCTAACGGATCTAACGAAATCATCAGATTTCCATTCCAAGGTTGTATTCATACTGTTCCGATTACGGACTATTTTTCAACTTTTAAGCTCTCATTTAGGGGCTAAGTGTCCCAAAACACTCCGAATCCTCACACCGAATGTCCCGGCAAACCAAAATAGTAGAAATGAACTTAGGGGAAGAAGTTAATAGGTGATCGGGGCGTAAATTCCAAAAATGACCGGTCGGGTCGTTACAACTTTAGTTGTCATCATTGTGGAAAGAAAGGCCATATGATTCTAGATTGTATATATAGAAAGGCAGGAATAAATTTCAATGCAAGCAATACCGAAAAGTCTGAAAAAATTGAAAAATTTGGAAATTCTGAAAAGGCAGATGTAGTGGAAAATTCTGCCCAAGGACTGGTTGCTATAGTTTCCGCAATGCAAATTGGTATGGTCACCGAATTGAATATGTCTATCGCTGCTACAAATACTCAAGACTGGTGGCTAGATTCGGGTGCTACTATTCATGTCTGTTATGACAAGAAGATGTTCAAGACATATGTGAAGGTGCAGGATTCTGAACAAGTATTGATGGGAAACCATGTTGCGGCAGATATTGCTGGAAAAGAAAGCATTGAGATTAACTTCACATCTGGCTAGAAGTTGACGTTACTGAATGTGTATCATGTTCCTGATATGAAGAAAAATTTAATGTCCGCTGCTTTGCTGCCAAAGAAAGGCTTCAAGATAGTTATTGAGTCTGATCATGTAATAGTTTCTAAGAATGGAGTTTTTGTTGGAAAAGGCTATAACTGTAACGGCATGTTCGAATTGAGTATTAATGAAATAAATTATGTTTCTGATTGTATCGTTGAGTCTGATTCTTGTTTATGACATGCTAGACTAGGACATTTAAATTTTGGCTCCTTGAATTATATGTCCAAAAATGATTATATCTCATGTAAAACTCAACATATAAAATGTGAAATTTGAATACAAGAAAAGATGACAAAGAAACCATTTCATAAAGTTGAGAGATCCACAGAACTATTAGATTTAATACATTCAGACTTGTGTGAATTAATAGAGAATTAACTAGAGGAGGTAAAAGATATTTTATTACTTTTATTGATGACTTCTCTAGATTTACATATGTTTACCTACTTAGAACTAAAGATTAAGCTTTTTAAAAGTTTAAAGAATACAAGTTTGTTGTGGAAAATCAAAAGAGTAGGAAAATAAAAATTATTCGAAGTGATAGAGGCGGAGAATATTTTCCTAACGAATTTAATAAGTTCTGTGAAGAGCATGGCCTAATACATCAAATGAGTACCCCTTATACTCCTCAACAAAATGGGTTGGCGGAAAGAAAAAATAAAACTTCGGTGGATATAGTTAATGCTACGTTACTTAATGTACATTTCCACATAATTTATGGGGTGAAGCACTACTAACTGCATGTTATATTTTAAATAGAGTGCCTTCAAAAAGTATGCATATTTCGCCTTATTAGCTGTGGAATGGTAGAAAATCAAATTTAAATTATTTTAAAGTATGGGGGTGTATATCCTATTATAGAGTACCTGACCATCAAATAACAAAATTGAGTCTTAGAGGAATTAAAAGTATTTTTGTAGGATATGCACAACACTCCAAAGCATATAGACTGCTAGATCTAGAATCTAATGTCATTATAGAATCTATACATGTTGAATTTATTGAAAATAGATTTATAAATGATAATGTTGATGAAATGACTGAAATAAATGGAAAACAAATTGATGCTAATAAATTTTCACTTTCTGAAATTATTATAAAGAAAGAAAGAAGTGATGATATGCAGATAGAACCAAGGAAAAGCCAAATAATAAGAAAAGAAAAATATCTTGGTTCTGATTTTATTTCTTCACAATCTATAGTATTTCTTCTTGAAGGAGATAGGACAAACGTTTGTAATCAAATTCCTATTGTATTAAATATTGAAGAAGACCCAAAGGCGTTTCAAGAAGCAATGTCTTCTAGAGACGCTACCTTTTGGAAATAGGCCATTAATAATGAAATGGACTCAATTATATCCAACAACACTTGGGTTTTAGTTGATCTTCCTCTTGGATCAAAGCCTATAGGTTGTAAGTGGGTCTTTAGCAGAAAGTACAATACAGATGGTTCTGTCCAAACCTTCAAAGCAAGATTAGTTGCAAAAGGTTTCACTCAAAAGGAAGGCATAGACTATTTTGATACATATGCTCCCGTTGCAAGAATAACATCCATTAGAGTCCTTTTATCCTTGGTCTCTATCTATGATCTTTATGTACATCAAATGGATGTTAAGACGGCCTTTTTAAATGACAACCTTAGTGAAGAAATATATATATGCAACAACTTGAATGATTTGTTCTTCCGAAAAACGAGAAGAAAGTTTGTAAACTGATAAAGTCTCTTTACGGTCTCAAACAAGTGCCTAAACAGTGTCATGAAAGGTTTGATAGTGTAATACTATCAAATGGTTCGTACATAATAATGCAGATAAGTGCATTTACTCTAAATTTACAAAAGAATATGGAGTAATTGTTTATATGTCGATGACATGCTGATTTTTTGTACGAATCTACGAGGAATTACCGAGACCAAGAAGTATCTAACTTTAGTTTTTAAAATAAAAGATTTAAATGAAGTTGATACTATTTTGGGAATCAAAGTCAAAAGAGATAACAAGCGAGTGACTTTGTCACAAGCACATTATATAGATAAAATCCTTACTAAATTCAGTCATTTAGGAATAAAGGAGTATAATACTCCTTATGATTCTAGTGTTAAGCTAACTGCAAATACTGGAAGAGCAGTAACACAGTTGGAATATGCAAGTGCTATAGGTAGTATGATGTATGCAATGCTTTGCACTAGACCCGACATAGCATTTGTTGTTTGTAAACTTTCAAGGTTTACCAGTAATCCAGGTAATGATCATTGAAAAGCAATAAGTAGGGTACTTGGATATTTAAAATATACAAAGCACTTGGAAATTTGCTATAATGGTTTCCCTAATGTATTAGAGGGATATTCTGTTGCAAGTTGGATTAAAAGTGTTAATGATAATAAATCCATATCAGGATGGATATTTACTCTAGGCGGTGGAGCCATTAGTTGGGCATCCAAGAAACAAACATGTATTTCCCATTCTACTATGGAATCTGAATTTATTGCATTAGCATCTGCTGGAAAAGAAGCAGAAAGGCTGAGGAATATGTTACTTGATATAAAGTTGTGGCCACAACCTATGCCGGCCATTTCCATATTCTATGATAGTGAGACTACAATGTGTGTTGCTCGCAATAAAATATACAATGGGAAATCGAGACATATAAGCTTGAGACATGCTTATATAAGAGAATTAATTACAAATTGAGCTATAGCTATAATATATGTGATATCAAATAAGAATTTGGCTGATCCACTTATGAAGCCATTGGGTAGAGAATGTGACGACCCAAGGGGTCATCGCTGTATTTCTCCCTTTCTCTGCGCTTCCGAGGCCTTAGAAACCTCATTGGTGGTTACCTCGATTTTTGTGCGCAGTCCGGGCGCGAAGCCAGAAATTTTTTATGTTAAAATATGTGAATTTTGTGAAAAATTTGAAGAATTATGATATCAATATTGATATAGTTGACTTTGGTCAACATTTTGGGTAAACGGACTCGGACCCGTGATGTGATGGTCCCGGGAGGTCCATAGAAAAATATGGGACTCGGACATGTACCCGGAGTCAAAATCCGAGGTCCAGAACCCCGGTAAAAGAATTTTTTCTGTTAAATTGTTTTCTGAAATTATTAGAAATGAAAATGAGTTAGAAAATTTAGGTATCGGGCTCGTGTTTTGGTTCCGACGCCCAGTACAGGTCTTAAATATGCGTTAAGCGCTTCCTTTGAAATTTGGTCAAAATTGGACATCGTTTGACGTGTTTCGGACTATGAGTTCCAAGTTAGAAAGTTAAAGAACTTTGAAATGAAAATCATGAGTTTTGAGGCTCGATTATATGTAAATGATGTTATTTTGGCAATTTGATCATGCGAGTAAGTCTGTAGGATGTTGTTGGAG
>MU726783.1:229775-242755 GCA_026770625.1 Nicotiana glauca | reverse complement strand
CCTTTTATGTCTTTGATTTAGGACACATACTTTTAAGTGTGTGCAATTAAGTACACTATATATTTATATATTATATAATCAAAGACTTGGACTTGGACTTGGACTTGGACTCGGGGCTTGGGCGCGGGCCGGGTCGGATCCTAAAGTTAATTATTTTTATTTTGTAACAGAAAAAATTAAATTTATTTGAATTTTAAATTCAAAATTCGAATAAATAGTTATGTTTGTTTGTGAAACAAGACATCTTTTTTGAAAGGGTTTGTTGGTTGCCTATAAATACACAAGTATTCCAACGAAGTGGTATAGAAAATGACAAGTGTTTTGCATGCTTTGTTGTATCGTGAAGAGAATCGTTTTGTATTTTTCTTAAATTAGTATACATGCGATAACTCTTTGAGGACAGTTGATTTTCATGTCTCAAAGCTATTTTTGTTTATTATTTTGTAACAAAAGGTACTTCTTAAATGAATTAGTCAAATATAAATTAATATTATTTCAAATCTATTTTTGGAAAAAGCACTTCTAAAACCATATTTTTTAAAATAAAATTTTTGACAGCTTGGTCAGAGAGGCTGTAAAGCCCGGTGTACCTTGGACAATTTAGGCAGGAAACAACAATTGTCCCATATGCTTAGTAGTTACTAATTAGGACAAGAATGACTACTAACTAGAAGAAACAAATACTATTATAGAAATATTAGCGGGTCCAAGTAAAAGGTTATTTATCTCTCTACTTGCTTCCACTTGCATTCTTAATTATTGAAATACGTAAATCAGAATTGATATGTATTTCATGCATGCAAAAATGACAATATGTGAACCAACTTCAAAACTACGATTTAAAGGAAGTCAGATGTTGTAACCCAACCAATAATTTAAAGAATGATGTAACAAACCAATTTCCTATTGACCATAATCTAAAATTGGTTGGGAAAAAAAAGAGTAACGAAAAAAATTACTTACTTTTTCGTCTCAATTTACGAGATAATTTTTTAGTTTGCATAATAAGATTATTATACTATATTTAAAAATAATTTAATTTTAATTTTAATTTTTATTTACTCTTAATAAAATAATTTATGACTCATAGTAGTGTGTTCCTCTCATGCTTAGCACTAGTACTAGGATTATTTTTGGATTATCTTATCATGATTCTTTATTATTACATGTTGTGTCATTGGTGCTCGTTTCCATATTATTTGTTACTTGACTGATTTATCTCATCTCCATTGTTCCGTGAGTTGAAGGTTTGTCGGAAACAACTTCTATATCGTTATAAAGTAGGGATAAAATATGCGTAAGCGCTACTACCTTCACCAAATTCTATTTATGAGGTTACGGTAGATTTGTTGTTGTTGTTAATAAAATAATTTATAATCATACAAGTATTTATATGTTATTTTAAAATAGAACTTTAAAAAAAAAAAAAATAGGCCAAATACATAACTGGACCCTTAAACTTGACTTTTTTTGTCACTTGGACACTTAAACATAGAGGTGTTCCTATCAGGCCCTTCAACTAAATAATATATGTGCCAATTAGACACTTTGTAGACCATCTGAGAAAAACTTTTATAAAAATTAGCGTTTGATATGTAATTAGCTACACTTGTGTATTTGATAGCTTTTAAGGCTTTCTTCTTTGCTTATGAAATAGTTGCATTAGTGTATTTGACAGCTTTGCTCTTTTGTTGAAGTACTATTTTTGTTAAAAATTGTTAATGTCAAAATGCAACTTCTATCAAATCACTTGTGTGTTTTAGTTTATAAAGTTTTATTCCAGTAACGTGTAAAGAGAACAAGCAACCCAAATGAGCATAGTCAAATCCATGTACACTATACTTTCTTTTTAAAAAAATTAAGAGGAAAAATGATGGTTCACGGGAAGAAGAAGAGAAATAGAATGTAGGGTAAAAATTAGTTTTAAGTGGAATAATATATTAGAATATAATAATTATAAAATAATAATCACAGCATTTTTCTCATGTTCACGCGTCTTTTCTCACGCACTCAATTATGTCACTACAAAGTGTCTAATTGGCACAAATGTAATTTAGTTGAAGGGCCTAATAGGAATACCTCTATATTTAAGTGTTCAAGTGACAAAAAATATCAAGTTTAAGGGCCCAGTTATTTATGCTGCCAAAAAAAATACTATATTCAATCAAATTAGCAAGGAAACGTTCTTTTCCTTTATTTTTACGACGAAACCGCAAGGAAACTAAAAATAAAAAGAAAACCCCAAAAAAGAAAAGGAAAGGAGGAGGAATTGCCAGAGTGCCTTTGCTGGAAATTGTGATTTGGAAGTTGGACACCACCAAATCCCAACTCCAAACTCTCAATTTAATAACTATTCCTTCTCTGAATTTTTCAAACTTTAACGCGTCCACTGAAAAGCTGAATCCTACATACATATTTTTCTTTTTTCAATTGGAGCTGCAATTTGCTAATTCAAAGGTTTGTTTTATTTCTTTACCTCAATTTCGATTACCCTTTTCATAGTTGGTTTTGGTTGCCTTTGCATATATAGTACTTATTGATCATATAAATTATAACTCTAGTTTTAATCCGATCAAGTTATATATATCGTTTTTGTGAAATATTCAGGTAATTCTGAACTGAGCTCCGTTTATTTTTTGATTAGATGCAAAAAGGGTGGTTTTTATTTTGAAAAAAATAGTAAAATAGATAAGAACTTGGCTTGATTGAGTGGTTTTTGTTGAACAGGACTTTAAAGGTTTGAACTTGATATCAAATTTCAAACTAGAATTGTTGATTGATCCAATTAAGTTATATATGTAGTTTAATTGAAATACATAGATATTTTGTGATCTGAGTTTCTTTGGTTTTGATCACATGCAATAATGGTTGTTGTTTTTGAAAAAGTAGTTAAAAATAGTAACTTGGCTTCTACTGACTGGTTTTTGGTGAATAGGAAATCATAATCTTCAAAAGTAGTTGGGGAGAATTGAGATATAGTTTGTTGCTCGTGGGTTCGGTTTTTTTGGTCAAAAGTTTCAATCTTCGAATTTTGCATGAGGGTTTGTGAATAAAAGATGTATAGCAATTTCAAGGAGCAGGCAGTAGCTTATGTGAAGCAAGCAGTTGAGGAAGATAATGCGGGAAATTATGCAAAGGCGTTCTCGCTGTATATGAATGCTTTAGAGTATTTTAAAACACATTTGAAGTATGAGAAGAATCCCAAAATTAAGGAAGCGATTACGCAGAAGTTTGTGGAGTATTTGAGGAGGGCTGAGGAGATTCGTGCTGTTCTAGACGAGGGAGGAGGTGGGCCGCCAGCATCCAATGGAGATGCTGCTGTTGCATCGCGTGCAAAGTCAAAGCCAAAGAATGGAGGAGCAGAGGGTGATGATGCAGAGAATGTAAAGTTAAGATCCGGACTTAATTCCGCTATTATAAGGGAAAAGCCTAATGTGAAGTGGAACGACGTAGCAGGGCTTGAGAGTGCCAAGCAGGCATTGCAGGAGGCTGTTATACTGCCGGTTAAGTTTCCTCAGTTTTTCACTGGTTAGTCCTCCCCTTTTTTCCCTTGTGTTTCTGTACATAAATTAGTCTCGAGATTGATATAAAGAAGTGAACAAAGGTTTAAAATGTGATATCATTCCTCTGGCTGTCGGCAATTCTTAATTTTTTATCGCTGTAATTTCTTCCCTAAACAATGGTTAATGCTTTGAATTGGAAGTGAATGTTCTGTCGGTGAAACACTAATAAACATAATTGCTTGGTCTCTGCAGTGAAGGAACTTGTGTGAGCTATTAGTAACTACTTGTCTCATGATATCATGTCTGATAAGAATTACTTTATCGGCTAATTAACTGGATTAATTGGATGACATATATGAAAATTACTTTTGATTCACGGGATGGATGATCATCACAACAAAGAAAGGGACTAACTTATGAGTGGCTTCATAATATGTGACACTATTAAAAGCCTCAAACAAAGTTTTACACTACTGAAAGTCACCAAACAAAAGTTTATAAACACTAACCATGAAGTCCCTTATGGTATTTAGTTGGAGATTCTAAAGAAGGTTTTCAGATTGCAACTTCAAGAGTCATGCCACTTCCTTACAAGAAGTCAAGAACTGTATTAAAATATACATAGAAGTCCGTTATGTTCATAGCTTCTTGAGTTAATATTCCTGTTTCATTGTGCATTTTTCTATAAGGCAAGCGCCGACCGTGGAGAGCCTTTTTGTTATATGGCCCACCTGGAACAGGAAAGTCATACCTAGCAAAAGCTGTTGCTACAGAAGCTGATTCTACCTTTTTCAGGTAATACGCTAAAACTGGTGCGCAAGTTTCAGATTCTTCTGCATTCTATTAATGGCAAAGGATATATTTTATTCACCACATCTCCTTCTTATCCATTTACCCTTGCTTCACTTTGGAACTCTCTACATTTGGAGAAAGAGATATGCTTTCAGTTCCACTTAGCGGGAATGCTTTGTGTATATATTAGTGTCCATTATCGTTAAATGCAAAAACATTGAATGAAAGTAAAAGGCAAGCACATAAAAAGTGAAAACATCTGCTTGTTATCCATTTCCCGTTCATCACTCTCCCAAACACAAGCATGCAAAGACACACTGCCTAGGCGAGGAAGAGTAAAGAGAGACTAGAAGTCAATGTTTTTATTCAACCTAGTATATTTGACTGCTTTAAAAAAACAAAAATCATGCATTTGAAATTGTCCTATTTCGGTCGTGCAGTGTTTCTTCGTCAGACCTTGTTTCAAAGTGGATGGGTGAAAGTGAAAAACTTGTGTCAAATCTATTCCAAATGGCCCGAGAAAGTTCTCCTTCAATAATATTCATAGATGAAATTGATTCCTTATGTGGCCAAAGAGGTGAGGGTAGTGAGAGTGAAGCATCAAGACGTATCAAAACTGAGCTTCTTGTACAGATGCAGGTAATTTCTGTTCTGAGGATATATCGCAACTGCTTTCTTGATTCTTTGAGTTCTTATTTTCAACTATTTCGCTATAGGCAGAATTTATTCCTAATCAAACTAATCATAGATGTTTTGCTTGGAGTTACATAGGAATAGTTGTTAGATATTTGACATTATGTCCTAGTTTGGTTTGGGATTTGAAAATAACTTTATTCAATAGGACAGGGCTTTGAGTCTTTATTTTCTATTTTTGTATTTTTTGGTATGAAGTTCAGAGTTTTTAAGCAATTGTGCCGGAGTTAAGTGATCTCAGAGTTTTTGGTGCTTCCTTTGGCTTAGAATACAATTACAAAGAAGCAATTCCTTCAGCTTCTTTTCCTCTTGCCGATGCTTTTCAGTTCCGAGAACAGGCGTAGTTTTCAAAAAAATTCAAGCCTCTTTTGTTCTTAGACCTTTTCTAAGCCATCATGCAACATAAAGCTTTTTCATTCTATCATTCCCTGCCCTTGTTTGCAGTGCATTTTCAGTATTTTAAACCCTATAACTACTGTGAACATTTCATACAGTTATGAAGTTCTCTGTATTCCTGTCAACACTCACAGCTTGCAAAAATGAGTTTATCTAAGATGGTACTAGGAAAATTTTCAAATAACTAGAAATGGACCCTTCCAGAATACTTTTGCAGACATTATTCAATAAGAATCAGACATATTTAAAAAATAAAATAAAAGGGATATTTAAGGCAAAAATGGAAACTCCCAGGTTGGTTGAACATTGACTGCAAGATTTTATAATATGTCTCTGGAAAGGATAAGTTCTGACGTTGGGGCTCCCCTATGTTTAAATTGTTGTGACATATATCAAAAGGATTTTTAGGTCCTTCCCACTTTTTACATTTAGTTAAATCTTACCTGTGGAGAACATCACTCGATTCATGGAAATTTCCTGGGGGAATTTGGTGTTACCTGCAGCGAACTTTTAAATGCATCTCTATTTCTATTTTTCTTTTATTGCTTCCTTCTAAATTGCAAAGTACTTCCCATATTGCTTTATGCTGACTATCTTCAATGCCTTCTAGGGTGTAGGGCATGATGATGACAAAAAAGTTCTTGTTCTTGCAGCGACCAACACTCCCTACTCATTAGACCAGGTTAGAAGGGTCTTTCAACACTCCTTAACTTCATGTTTTGTTAGAGTTATATCTCCGTTCCTGTCTAAACGAGAGCTTTCCTCAGGCTATTAGGCGGAGATTTGACAAAAGAATATACATCCCCCTACCAGATTTGAAGGCAAGGCAGCACATGTTTAAGGTACATGCGAATATTTTAAGCATATCAGGAATCCTCTCGGAGCATTGATCTCAGATGTTACGACATACTAATCTTATTTACGTGCATGAGCAGGTACATTTAGGAGACACCCCTCACAACTTGACAGAAAGTGATTTTGAGCAACTAGCTCAGAAAACAGAAGGTTTTTCAGGTTCAGACATTTCTGTATGTGTAAGTATCGTACTTTTTATAGTGTTTTTATTGAATACTAGCTGGTCTAATATTCCAAAGAAATACGGTCAGCAATGCTCCTCAAAGGTAGCTGAAGTTGCTCTTTTCTCATCTTCCTTTAAATAACAGGTAAATGAAGTCTTGTTTGAACCTGTACGTAAAACTCAGGATGCTGAGTTTTTCATTAAGACCCGTGATGGGTTGTGGGTGCCTTGTGGACCTAGACAACCAGGTGCCATTCAGACTAATATGCAGGAGCTTGCCGCACAAGGGCTAGCCTCAAAGGTAACGACATATGTTGCTTCTGGCAGATAGACGACTACATTCATGTAGTAATGCCTTCTATAATGCTACCCGTTTTATGCCATGTGTTAACTCTGCAAATGAATTTCATACTACCTGCAATTGAAATTTACGTCATTCTTGGCACTCTAGGTGCAATGGTATCACAACAAGATTTATAATAAGACATGGCAGAAGCATAAAATAGTTTTTCAAGTCTCCAAAGCCAAACTTTTGAACAAAAAGAAAAACAAAGTGGGAGAAGTTATTAAGACACTATTATAATAGATATCCGACGTTATGATGTGTCTTGCTAAGAATTGACACCATTATAAAGTAGCTAATGCAGTATGGTTGTTTGTTGATTAACAATTACTGGTTGATACTATTGCAGATAACACCACCGCCAATCAGCATAAGAGATTTTGACAGAGTACTATGGAAGCAGAAGCCAACAGTAAGCAAAGCAGATCTTGAGGTGCACGAAAGATTCACAAAGGAGTTCGGTGAGGAAGGATGAATGCTCTTTGGTTTCTATACAAAATTGTGTAACTATTATTGCACCGAGATAATGTTTAGTCAAATGATAAAACCTGACAGCCGTGTGATAAATAGAAATAATCAGTCATGGTTCTTACTTTAAGGACCATTGAGCTGATGTTAAGCGGTTGCTGCTTTTGCTTTGCTGTACAGCTGAATGTTATTTTGTCAAAAAGCATTATATGTAGTTCAGACCATCGTTAAATGGTAAAGGAACGTCAATATTTCTGATGGAATGAAAGAAATGTGGTTTTTCTTTTTTACAAACAAATATTAACATATGTATTTTTTTTCACAATGAAAAAAGATGCATATAATAAGGCGCCCACCGTGGGGCTCGAACCCACGACCACAAGGTTAAGAGCCTTGCGCTCTACCAACTGAGCTAGACGGGCTTTGTTTCCAAACACAAATTTACCTATTCTTTAGGAATAGACTTTTGAACCTTTGATCTGCCTTCTTATTTGTACCAGAAAGCTGGAACAAGATAGAAACCCTAGCTAAAAGCAAAGGCATATAGATATATACACAAGTTACCATAATTGAGGCAAATCATCTTCAGTTCTACATACAGAATGAAAATTCATTAGGACATTTTACAAGAAAGATTGTCATTGCATGCAGTGTGGATGTGGTTAGACGGTACTGTTTCAACTGAACTTAGCATTTTCAATACGGAACTTAAATAAATATTGAAATCGCTAAACTTTAATAAATATAAAATTTTGACCGCATAATATTGATAGTGTATCGGGTTCAACCGTAAGAACATCAAGATTGAACCCAGCAAATTCGAATCCCGGGTCTGCCTGACTGTATGGCCTTCAAAACTGGCTCAATCATTTGAGCAGTGAATATTACACGGGAATATTTGGATACAGTATCATGCAAAGAAGAAAAAAAGAAAGTGGTAATCTTCTACGTGTAGCTCGGTTGTGCATTAAGGCTCCAAACCAGATTCTAGGCTCCCTGTATCTCCAGAAAATGCCGAGAGAATATAACAGCTCTCCCTCTCTATTCCTATCTACAATCTCTCTGCTTCTATAATGTTACCTAGCTGCTCCGGGTCGTCCTCTGCTGTATTTTGGAGGATTCGTCCTAGCGGCATCAACTGTTATCATCCAGCCATTAATGATCTGTAAAACATAAAATCAATATAGTTATCCTTTCTGTTAGCAGAGATGATTTTGTGGAAGTAAAGTAAAGAACTTTGCTCCAAAATTACCTTGCCATTCATCTCTTTGAGAGCAGTATTTGCAGCCTCCACTGTTGTGTACTCAACAAAAGCATAACCTTTCGACCTCTTGGAAATTTTGTCCATTATGATTTTAACTGTTAGGATATAGAGAAAATTCATGAGCGTAGATTTTCTTATAACTACACTATCAAGCAGTAAACCTTAATACAGCAAGTATAAATACCTTCAACAAGTTCACCAAAGCCTTCAAATGCTGCACGCAGCGTTTTCTCAGATGTATAGAACGACAGACCTGTGAAGAAAAGGTGCATTGCAAACAGTTAGATCATGGAAATAAGGCAACAATCTGTAGTACTAAATGGAAAAGGAGTAATTTATTTAGGAAATGAACAGCACTTTTTGGAGGTGAATGTAGAATTGCCACTTACCAGTCACAAAAAGCTTCTTGGTTATAACATCTGTTTCCCCCTTGGGTGCTGCAGATTCCTGGGAATCTTCACTCAGCTTCAAATTCCCACCTGAGAAACCATGGCTATTCAAACTTCCAAAAAAATAGAGAATATTGCATGTAATTAGCTATTCCCAAAAAAATTTGGGGGCATCACTTTTTACAACTAGTTCTCTCTGCGACTTCCCCTCCCCAAATATAAGACCAATGAAATGACCTATAGCTTCATCCATGTTTAACCGATCAACTAAATTATTTTTAAAGAATATGCTCTTTTGTACTATAGCGTTGTGACAAACTAGATGAATATGTATCTCCAATGTACATTTAGTGAAGAGAGAGTGAACCAAATAACTAATCCAGTTCAACAATCTCCTCTATTACTACGTCGAGGAAGTTCTGCAAAGGCATAAGTAGTCAAGAAACTCATGTTTAATTTGAATATTTACGAGAGGAGAATGAGGTAATACTACATTCTTTTATTTTCCTTCTGATAGAAAAGATAACACACAGTCTTTACTTTTAACACTTCCATTCTTTAACAAAAAATATAGTCAATAGAAAGCGAAATCAAAATGCTTTTTACAAAACCAACTTGGCCATAGCATTAGTCTCTTTGCTGATACAAAATAAAGGATAGAGAACAGGGGGAAAAAAGAAGGGAAAAAAACAAGTCGAGCTTCCTAAAAGTAAAATATGATTAGCTGCAAGCTACTTTTAAAACTAAAAATACCTCTTACTACCAAACTAACACTCAAGAGCACAAACTTCTCGTTCAATTTCTGGGGAAAATCATTATAAAGGCTCCTTTCCCTAGGGATGACAACTCTTTTCTGGAAATCTAAGTGGGAGCAATTTTAGATTAATGTGTGGATACTGGTAATGATTTTGAGTAAGACGGCTAAAGTCACCTTCAAGGACCAGACTGTCAACAGAATAATTTGAAGAGGTCAACATGCAATATCATATATGGTAATAAGGTTTATTCACCCTTAGAAGAAGTTAATCTCTGAGATGAAGGGTTGATATGATCATCTTATAAAGTTAGAAATCATCATGGGTAGAACCTGGAAATTAAAGTTTATAAAAGAGCATGCAAAAGAAAATTTAAAAGAAAAGAATCTTCAAGTGGAATTGATATACTAGGTCTTTTCTTTTTTAAAATAACTTCCTGATACTACATTACTATGTTTGGAGAAAGTGAATAAATTTATCACATTCCACATTTATGGCTTTCATTTTGATATTCTTCTAGGCGACCCAATCCTCAACATCAAAGATGTAGCACTCGACAGGGTAAAAGTAAGATATGATCTCAAACCTCCATAGTCTTTAGTGTCTGAATCAAAATTTTCATCTGGCTGTACAGATAGAACACCAGGTACTCCTGCATTAGTACATCAAGATATTTACTGGCACTATAAAAAAAATTAATACAAATACGGGTGAGATTTACTAGTATGACACGTATCCTCACCAGCTAATTCTTGAGCACATGCCTCATCCAATTCACAACAAAATCCATAATTGGATTGCCAGGACACATGATATAAGCACATCTGTGCATCCTTCTCACTGTCATCAAGGAACCAATCCATCCTTTTAGCAAAACATTAATACATGTAGTGGAAATAACAATATATTAACACTCAGAAACAGATACTTACTTCCCAAGAACTTTGGTTAGAACTTGAGCGTAATAGTCAACAACCGGGGCTTTTCTTATGACTCCAACAGATGGCCTGGCCATCCGAACAAGCCAATGTTTAGAAGTGCCAGCCGGAAATAATGATGAGCCTTCAGTGTATGAAGTTGATAAGGAACTTAACTGACCCTTCGGGTAGCTATAGTCTTTCACCATTGAGTTAAAATCAGGGTCAGGTATAACTGATAATACCCCAGGCATACCTAGAATTCAGAAATGAACAATCACTTCAAAGTCCTAGCAAACAGGAAATGTTCAAGCGAATATCCAAAACATATATTCCCTCCATTTCAATTTATGGAACGTAGTTTGATGAAAAAGGAGTTTAAGAAGAAAACGAAAACTTTCGAAACTTGCGGTCTTTAGATCTTAAAGGGTAAAAGCATTTGGGGGACTTTCAATTTGTGTAGCTATAAAAGCTTCTATTAAGATAAAATGGGTAAAAGGGAAAGTTTAAGTTAAATTGATTCCAAAAACGGAAATGTGTCATTGTTTTTGGAATGAACAAATAAGGAAAGTGTGTCCGATAAATTGAAACGGAACAAGCAGTAGTATTTTACAATTAGCATGCACTATATCTATTTTATGGTGCAATATCAATGCCTTCAATCTTGACTGATATATAGAGGAGGTTATGCAAAAGAGCAGACAAGAATTTACCAGCAATCTCATTAGCTACCTCCTCATCAATGTCGCAGCAAAATCCATATGGGACATCACAAGAAGCATTATATATACACATTTGAGCATCCTTCTCACTGTTTCATGAAGAATTGATAGTTGTTAAAAATCAGCACCAACTCCCATAGTAAGACATCTTTCAAGAAAACTCAAGTACGAACTCTAGAAAATTCCTAAAAGTGGATAGCTGGATAACACATAAATAGAGTCTTGAAGTGGAGAAGAAATGATTAGTTATTCCTAATGCACGAAACAATAACAACAAACTCAATGAGATTAGTGGGTATGCTGACCGTACCCTACCTTGAAAAAAGTAGAGAGGCTGTTCTGGTTGACCCCCGGGCACGAAACATGCATCAAAATGCAGAATGAGCCATTTCAAGTCAATTTCTACATTAATGAAGCCTATTTTTTATTTTATGTTCCAAAAAAGAGCAGGCTCCAATGACATGGTAATATTTGTTGGTACTCTTATCTACTTTATAGTAACTAGGCCAGACATTATTTTGTAGTTAGTGTGGAGAGCTTCATTAGCCAAAAAAACTCAACAGGAAGCAATCAAAACAATATATACTCCTATTATATTCGCCAAAAGGAGCTATTTTATACGAGCTTCTCTACTGAAAAGGGGCTTTTTGCAAATGCAATTTGATATTGTGAAAATTACAAGCGTCCAAACTCCAATTGTATTCGACTATAGTTACCTCAAATGTACCGGGAAAATTAAAAAAGGAAATAGTTTATAGAATTTCAAATTAACAACACTTATTCTTGTTCAAGCACATAGTGAAACGCATAAAAGATTAATTATTGTATTATTTAAGGAAACAAAGATACCTGCCCAAAACTCTTTGGAGGGTGTGAACATAGTAATCAATGACCTCAGTTTTGGAACTAAGCCCATTTAGCGGGGTTTCCATGAGAACCATCCAGTGGCGTCGAGTGGTAGAAGAATTGCGCAAAGATGGGGAAGTGGATGTAATAGATGAAAAAGAAGCTGATATTGAAGTTGCCCTGTTTCTTAGACAAGTACAACAAAATTTGGAAGAAGCAGAAATGCTAGAGCAGAGATATATGGATGATGTATTTGGAATATTTAGGGTGAATTTGAAATGGAGATTGTGGGGTTTAGCAGATAATGTAGTAGGGATTATAGAGAGAGAAGAAGATGAGTGAGACAGAGTTACTTCCATGGCTCATAGCCTCACACCCTTCAAAGCTCACACTTCGCTCTCTCAAGAACTGATAGAGAGGATATTTTAATTGGGAAAGCATTCAAATATGAAAGATTTACTTAATAGTTAATATTATAAAATAAATAATCTCATATATTTGTTATTATAGATAATAATTAAGTTTTTCATTTTATTTAACTAAAATATAAAAATAAAATTGAAAACTACTCTAATTCTTTCAAGATGACCTAAAATAAGTAAGGTTATTTTAATGTATAGGCAAAATACATAAGTTACCCATCAAACTTAGGACTAAATCACTCCTACACATCTGTTGAACACGAGTTTTATTTTACACATCAAACCTTTTAAAAGTGTGTCAATTACACACTACTTTTGACCAGGTATATTACACGTAAAAGGAGCGCGTGAGGAGGTGAAAAATGTGTGTATGCAGCTTTATGTCAACGGTTCAGATTTAATAAAGTTGATCCTATGGTCCAACTTAATTGTTTTTCTATTTCTTATTTCTT
>MU726783.1:180727-198494 GCA_026770625.1 Nicotiana glauca | reverse complement strand
TATGGCTTCATTGTGGAAGATATGAGAAAGAAAATTCGTGATTTCACAAAATAATTGGACTACCAATTTGAAACATTTGTTAAGATGCAAAATTCATGAGAAAACATGGGCATAATCTATTTGATGATGAGGATTAATAAACTGAATCTAATGTGTAGTTGTTTAGTTGTGATGTTTTGGTTAATCGGTAAACTTGATTGTGAGAGACAACTTTATGTTTTTATTTTTAACATTGAATGTTGGCTACTATTTTGATGTCTTTATGCCCAAAATAGTTAGGTTTAATAATTGGTATTGTTGGTTTAAGTTGTGTTAATTGGTATTATTGGTTTAGATTATGTTAATGGTTGGTATTATTGGTTTAGATTGTATTAATGGTTGGTATTGTTAGTGATATTGTATTGTAATAATTTGACAGGTGGTTTAGCTCAAAATTGGACAGAATTCTGCCCAGTTTTATAGAAAATTCCGACTGATTTCCGACGTAAACAATCGGACAACTGCCCAACTTTTTTTAAAAATAATTAATATTTAATCGTTTTCGACGGATTCCGTCGGAAATTAAATAAAATTTATTTTTTAATTATTAATTTTCGACCGATTTGGTTGAAAATTATATATTTTTATTATTTAATTTTAAATAAATAATTATTTTTATTTATATTATTACGATTAATTCGGTCGGTAAATTCCGACTACTTTGGTCGGAAGTTTGAGAAAATTTGGTCGTTTGGCCTTTTGAACGTTCCGACAACTTTGGTCGGAAATCATTGACAGATTCGGTCAGAAATTAATTTCCGACCAACTATTTTCCGATCGACCAATTTCGGTCGGAAAGTAGTCGGAAATTCGTGATTTTCGACCGATTTCCGACCGTTTTGACGGTCGGAATTCTGCAATTTTCCAGTAGTGTTAGATTTTGGGAAACCTTAAAACATGAAAGTTGTATCCCTTTGAAATAGATTTCCAACAATATATAGTGGAGTCCGAAAGGATTACTAAGCAAAAAGTTGTGTGTATTTTACTGGATAATGCACACCCAGGTGCGCGCCCACATGGTCCCGTGTGCGACCGACACTTGTGGCGGTGCTACTGCCTTGCTGTGCATTCAAGTACGCATTTGGGCCTTCAGCTGCGTGGGAGAGCACTCGGAGGGTCATTTTAAAATCCCTACTCCATCCCTCCACACCCAAAACACAAAAACTTGCTCTAGAAATAAAAGCTCTCAAGAACCTAATTCCTCAAAGGTCCCTCCACCATCCAAGGAAAGTTTTAATGGTGATTATAAGTTAATTTCAATACTCCAAAACCTTATTAACTTGGGTAAACCCTTCAAATGATTAAATATTCGATTGGGATATCAGTTTTGAGAGACGAAATCCTAGAACTTGAATTCAAGAGGATTGAACGTCAAAAAGGTAATATCTTCATCCTCTACTTGATTATAGTATTAGATTAATGATTATCGACTCTAGTTCCTGAGATATGAGTTGATTGGTTTGATAGAAAAGCATGAACAATTATAGGTTTGGGTTGTTGATTATTGATTATTGATTAAGGGTGTATTATTTTATAGGTGATGAAGAATGGTATTGTTTATAGCAATTTGAGATTCTAGAATTATCTAGCAGCAAGAGAATGTGTTGTTGGGTGTAAAAATACCATTAATAAGGGCTATGAAGCTTTATGCCCACCAAGTGTTTGAGAAAATGCCTAAGTAAACAAAACATGAGTATTATTGCTAATATGAAATTCCTTTGACTTGTATTGTTATATATTAGAGTTGAAAATATTGGCGAATATTATATTACACTCAAGAGCAGGAAGTTAAGGTATGTGAGGCTAACTCTCTATATTTGGGAATGTTAATGATTCTCCCTACACTGTGTTTCTTTTACGATATTACTAATTACCTCAGAAATATAGTTAAGTCTAGTTTCTTGAATAGTTCCAGAACTTCTATTCTCTAGCTTCATAACTCGTTCATGATTTTTATTCTGAATGTTGTGAGCTCAGTGCGTAATCAATATAGACTTGGGTTTGATGCACATGAGTCTCAGTCTAGATTACACAGCATGTCATAAACAATTGAAGTTCTAGTTTTCATAATCAGTTCAAGAATACATGTCTAGTCCTATTCTGTATTCTAGTATCATGTAACTCAATGTGATTCAGTATTTTAGTATCACATATTGCATTATGATTCTCAATTCTTGAATTTAAATCCCTGAATGTTGAACACCTGTATTTGGTCCTGAGCCGTAGTTTATATGCTTTATGCATATTTGGGCCTGAGGCTAGGGGTGTGCATTCGAATTGGTTTATCGATAAATCGAATCGATTATTTGTTATCGAAATCGAAATAAAAAAAATCGAAACCTTATTGAAACGATAACGATAAGCATATGTACAAATCGATAATCGATAAGTAATTATCGATAAGGGTCAAAATCGAATCGATAAATCGAATGCACACCCCTAGACTGTAGACACTTGTTAAATGAGTAATTACCTATTTGTGTAGATTAATATAACATAAAAAATATATATATATTCCGCTACTATTTTGAAAGCGGCTATACAATATTATTTTCCCTAATCTATACCCTTTCCTTTACCTTAAGTCCCTTACCCTATTATTTCCTCTACCACATTTAAGGAATGATCATATTTAAATATCAAGGGAATGAAGTTCAAATTAATGGAAAACAGAATTAACCACGATGATGTGTTTTATTTTGTTTTATTTTTTTTATACCGTCCGAGTATTGGTGGCATACATTTGATCCCTTACTTTAGTTTTATTGCATGTGCTTGTTGACACACAATTTTTATATTATAAATGGTGTTCGTCTTATTTTAACTTCTTTTTATCCATATTAGTTAGGCACGTTTATAGCGATATACTTTCCGTGGAATCCCATAAATTTTCTTATTGGTGTAATCGATAAGCCCCCAAAATCGATAAATCGAAATCGAAAAAATTGAAACCTTATTGAAATAATAACGATAAGCATATGTACAAATCGATAATCGATAAGTAGTTATCAATAAGGGTCAAAATCGAATCGATAAATCGAATGCACGCCCCTACCTGAGGCCGTAGTTTATGCTTTATGCATTTTTGGGCCTGAGGCCATAGTTATGTATATGTATACTTGGGCTTGAGGCCTTGGCTTGTGCACATATATATTAGGCCTGATGTCGTAGTTTATTCAGATAAACATGTGGTTCATCAATCAGAGGAGGGAGTATTCATATCCTTACTTCCTTTGTTGTGTTCAGTTTATCAGTTATCATTTCAGTTATTAGTTATCATTTGATCAGTTATGAGTTATCAGTTATCATTTCAGTTTTAACTGTTATCATTAATTCTCAGTTATCAGCTCAGTTTTAGTTTCAACATTTATGGTTCTTTCTTTCAGTTATTTTACATACTAGTGCGGTTCAAATGTGCTGACGTTTCTTTTGCTCGAGGCCTACATCTCACGATGTAGGTAATAATTTACAGGTTGACGATTCAGAGTATTAGGATTCTCGTACCAGCTATTGGGTGAGCCCCAGTTCTTTTGGGCATTGCCATTACTTTACAGTCTTTCAGTATTTACAGACAGATAGTGTTTTCAATTCTTCATTAGAGGCTTCATAGACTAGAGTAACATCTAGATAGAGTCACAAGCTTTTCATGTTAAGTAATATTGGCTACAAATATGTTTCTTTCTAACGTTAGTGTTTCTGCACTTTGATTTATATCATTCAGACTTTCAGTATATCAGCACGTGTTAATTTATTTTTCGTATTTAGTATCTTATGATATCACATGTTGATTCAACTAACTAGTTGATTCTCTGGGTCGCATGTAGTCAGGCACGGGTGCAGTGTTACGTCCAAGCCTAGGTTCGTGGTATGACCTTCTGCCAAGGAAATTGCATTTGAAATGAATATCGAGCCCGAATTTCGTAAGAAACGTGTGATATATAAAATAATTTGAGGAGAATATTGATAATAAAATAGCAAGATTTCTTGAAGAGTCCTTTATAGTTAATTACTTTTTATATATACTCAATCTACTCCATAATAAGTGACTTTTTGACCTTCGGCACACCCCTTAAGAAAATACTGTCTCCCAGAGCAAAAAAAGTATTTGACTAAATTATCCTTAATTAAAATTTATATGTTGTTAAATTAAATTAATTCCTTCTCGATTATATAAAAGGACACTTATTTTGGACCAAAATAAAAGCCTAAACAATCACTTATTATGGACCGAAGAGAGCAGTGGACAAGTTATTTTTCACCTTAAAATAGATTTGAATAATTAGAAGCATATGAAAATATTTTTAGTTTTCTATTTAGCGGTAAAAAACTAGATCACTAGATGATAGAAATTTGAAAAAAAAATATTATCTTGATCTTGATTGTTCCTTAAAGCATAATAATCAACCGGATATTATTAGTTTAGATTTATTTTCTAAATTAAAAGTGTTAAGAAAAACAATACAATTAGAAGATAACAGTTTAATTGATATACTCAATCAAATAAAAAGATTTGGATATTTTTCAAATGCCAATATTACTTATAGAATAATGTTAATAACTTCCGTGGAAATAAGTGTTTTAAAACTAAAACTGATAAAACCTTACCGAAGATCAAGAATATCTCAAGAGAGATGAAATAAATTAGCTATATTGTCAATGGAGAAAAACTTATTAAGAAAAATTGATTATAAAAAAAATATTAATAACTTTATATCTAAAAAAAGCTAGAAAAATAGAATTCAAATATTTTTTTTTTATAAAAAAGGTTAAGACCCCTCCTTAAGTGTGGCTTTAGGCCATTAGATTCGTTGGACCGCCCCTGCCACATTAAATTTTTTATTTACTACCAAAATTCTAAATTTTTTGTTTTTCTTGAATGTAGTAACTGTTAGTCATCTTCCTTATTTCTTTTCTTCTTCTTCTTCTTTTTTGTACGTAGCTATAGACTTTGTTGAATCGCATTCAGTATTCACATTGGAAAAAAAAAAATATGTACGAGCACTCCGTTATACTATTTTCATTTGATGAAAGAATTTTAATTTTATTGAAACTGTCAATAAGTCTGAAACAATGAAAAACAAACATGCAATCACAAGTAAGTGCATTTTACATATAGTTATGCAATAATTGTTAGAAAAATTGATAAACTGAATACCACAAGCCAAGTTCATACATTCAGATTTTTCCATGTCACTTCATAGGAAAAACAACAAGCCAAGTTCATGTACCATTATATATGCAATTTGCGCGCGCACACATTGTATGCGTGCTCAATCAAAGATATTTGGAGAATTATACAATTTGCGCGTGCACACACACATTATATCATAAGAAAATAATAATGATATGACGAAAGCATGAGAAAAGCAAGTTTAGTATTAAGTAGTTATGGAATTAAAATTATGTTATCTTGACTGTTGTCGTAAATAACTTTAACGAGAATAAAAAAAATTAAGAAAATTAGAGAAGCGAAAGTCCTACCATACATTATAATTATTAAAGAACCAATAAAATATCCTAAATTATAATTATTAAAGAACCAATAAAATATCCTAACTTACATTATTAAAGAAAATGTATAATTCAAAGCCCATCCACCAGCTTGTGGTTAGCAACAACTCCATATTATAAATCATCAATCCATGAGCATCATCAAAACGACATCTTGGTCGTTTGATCAACCACTTCATGGACCAAATGATCAAATTAATTCTCCTTAATTAATTAATTGAGTCAAATTTTGTGAAGCTTCTCAGCCTTAACCAATGGATTAGCCATGGCAATGGCCACCCTTCCCATTGACTTATAGTCAAAGGTACAACCATGTTGTTCAGGGTACCTATGTGAACCACAAAATGTGATCCCACACCTACACTTGAAACCCGTTAAACCAATCCGCTTCCGACACGTGGCACAACGATTCAACTGCACCTGAGGGGTCTCGTTTGCAGTATTCAATTGCACATGAGGAGCTTCGACTGCAGTATTCAGCTGCAGCTGAGGGGCCTCGGCTGCAATATTCAATTGCAGCTTAAGGGACCCACATGAAGTATCCAACTGTTCTTGAGGGGCCCCAGTCTCGACCACATGACGTGGTTGTGAGAGTTCAAGAATTGGTAATGGCTCCACGCAAGATATTAATTCAGATTGTTGTTGTTGTTGTTGTTGTGGTGGTGGTGGTTGGGGGCGAGTCTTTTCCAGTGCAAGTTGGGCCGCTCGCGATTGTTGTTCTTTCATGGAATGATCCTTATAGCATTTGGAACAGAGGTTTAGAGTTGTTGGGCTGCCAAAGAATCCACAATTGTTGGCACAAAGCCTATGCCCTCCTGCTTCTTGCATTCTCTGTTCCTCTGCCATCCTGTTTTTTCCGACAAACTGCAATTCTCCAAAAGAAATAGACGAACGACAATGGATTATGAGCGATCGACTTATTCAAATCAATCGCTCAATGCCAGAACAAGATCTCTACGTACCTTATACCTACAAATAAAACAACAATGTATTTGACGAAATGTGCTTATAAATAAATCAAGAAAATGAACACGACCAAATCAAAGTTATAAACCAAACGTTAAAGACGTCAAAATTGAAAATGTGCGTACGTGAACAAGCGAAGAAATCGGAACAGAAAGCAGATTGATGGTAGAAAGTAATAGAGGTTTAAATATTGGAAATTTAGAGGGCTTTTAGGTGTGGAGTGGTTGGTGGGGTTGGAAATTAAAAGATGAAAACAAAAGAAAGGTACATGAAATATAAAAGGAAACTTTGGGTTACTTGGTATTGTCGTTTTAGAAAGATTCTTGTAGATGCCAAAATTGTAGTGAGAGAGACCATAAATGTTTACTCGCATCGAATAATTTAACTTTATTAGCTAAAAATTAAAATAAGAATACATATTATTAGGGAATTCTTGAATCAGCGGTACAATTGTTTTTGCGAATTTGACCCGTGAAATTAATCACTTATATTTTTATTAGGGTAGGCTGCCTACATTACATCGTGCAGCCCTTAATCGGACCCTACGTGAATGCAGAATACTTCGTTCACTGCCAGAGGTGGAACCAGTATTTGAAAGTTATAGGTTGTGGGTTCTAATCCTTTTTAAGTTACTGAGTTCTAAATTAATAATAAGTACATATTCAATAAATTTCACAAAATAAATATAGATTTTGGACCAAAGCTACTGAATTCGACCGAATTTGTAGCTGATGGGCTAGCTTGGCCTCTGTTCACTGGATATAACAAAACACATGCAAATAATTTTTATTATTGTAAATGGTTGTAAAAAGAATTGCTTTATCACAAACATTTGTGATGGGAATCATAAAAGTCGTTCATGCAACGTTACGGAGACCACTTTTTTGTTTTTGCTTTTGCATTGCTTTAAGTCTACGTTTGTGTTTTCTTGATGTGATTTGCTTAATATTTTATGGTTCGTGAACTATTAGTATTACTTTATCCGTTGGAATTATTCATTATGCAAAGTTAATTTGAAATTTTATTTACAACCAATGGCCATGAATTTTATTTATTTATTTTTTAAATGTCCTATCTATTTTTAAGTGACCTCTTGCATGAAGCCTTAAAGCCAAATGTTGAATGACCTTGACAAATGACTATGCAAATCTACCATATGTCTTCATGCATGAAAGACAAGACACATTTGTCAATATTGGAGCCAAGTGAACTAATATAGTGGGACAAGTGTCAAAAGGCTCTCGACACTTGTCATGCATGCAACCTCCTTAATTGCCTGTAGATAGGTTATGGATTAGACATCATAATCATTCAATCTTAACCAAGAATCCATCTTGCTAATCATTACTTTTTTTCCTGCAATAATCTTTAATTTCTGTAACAATTACAGAAAATATCTTCATCTTCTCTTGTTTCTGGGCAACTGTTTTGTGCAAATTTTAAACCTCCAGCCACGAGTGCACGTGTTTGGAGGTGTTGTAGAACCTTGGGGAGCGACCGACCTTAACCATTTGCACCTAGTCGGGCTGAAATCGCTTTCAAGGCAGTGGCTTGTCACGACACAATATTTTTGATAAATTATTTTCTTTCCTTCTTGTTCTTAGTTAATATTATCTACTCATTTTTCTTACAATTTGAAAGCGATTTCATATATAATATTGACTAATGTCTACCATTTTGAACAAAATATTTCCTGATCTGTAAAAACTTGAGCCTTTAGATGGAAATAATTATAAGCGTTGGTCCCAGAAACTTATAATTTTCTTTGAACAATTAGAAATTGATTATGTTTTGTTTAACGGTCCTCCTACTGATATTATTGCTGATAGTTTTAATGCTGCTAATATTATTATTGCTGATGCTGCTGCTAAGAGTAAATTTGAAAAGGATAATAAAACAGTGAGAGGGCATATGCTTAACCATATGACTAACTCTCTATTTGATTTGTTTATAAATTATAAATCTGCTAAAGTCATATGGGACAGTTTGGAGAAGAAATATGGTGCTGATGACGCGAAAAAAAGAAGTGTGTTGTTGGAAAGTGGATCAAGTTTCAGATAGTTGATGATAAGACAATCATGGAACATGTTCACGAGTATGAGAACTTAACTGCTGATGTTTTGAACGAGGGCATGGAGATGTGTGAGATTCTTCAGGCTAAAGTTTTTCTTGAAAAATTTCCACCTTTCTGGAGTGATTACATGAATCAACTAAAACACAAGAAGAAAAACTTAACTCTTCAAGAACTATTCAGTCACATGAGGACTGAGGAAGCACATCGTCTCAAAGATAAGGAGTCTAAACCGCTTAAGGATAAGATGAAATATCTCTATCTTAATTCTTCTAAAGCTAGTCTTGTGAAATCTTCTACTACTTTTATGAAAGACATATTTAAAGGAAAACAGAAGAAAGGCCAGAAGAAAGGACATGCGAAGAAGTAGAATTACTTCAATAAGCCGGAGGGCCATATTCAAAAGTCGAAAGGACCTTGCTATGTCTGCAACAAAATTGGTCACAAGGCTTTTCAGTGCAACCAGAGACAAGGACAAAGTTCAAAGAATGGAGGAAAAGCTCTAGTCCAAGCCAACCTTACTGAGGGTGGTGATATTATTGTTGATGTGGTTGTTGAGGCAAACATGGTGGCTAACAAGACTAACCGGATATTGGAAACATGCACTTCAAGGCATCTTTACGCCAACAAAGAGCTGTTTCACGACTTTGAGGAATTTGTTGATGGCGAGTGTGTCTACATGGGTAACTCCACTACAACTGGAGTTATGGGTAAAGGAAAAACTCTTCTTAAATTAACTTCTGGAAAAACTTTAGCTTTGAACAGTATTCTGTATGTACCCTCCCTTCATAGAAATTTAGTTTCTGGTGTGCTTCTCAACAAGGTTGGTCTTAAACTTGTTTTTGAATCTGATAAAGTTGTTATTTCTCGTGGGGGAGACTTTGTTGGGAAGGGTTACCTTAGTGGGGGTTTATTTGTACTGAACATGCTCAAGAGATTGCTGATGATGTTAGTACTTTCAATTCTGCTTATATTGCTGAGTCTATTGATTTGTGGCATGGTAGACTATGTCATGTTAATATTGCTTCTATTAAAAGACTTAAAAAATAGAATTAATTCCTACAGTTAATGTTGATTATTTTTCTAAGTGTCCTGTTTGTGTAGAAGCAAAACATACCAAAAAGCCTTTTAAGAATATAACTAGTAGAAAAATAGAGTTGCTTGAACTAGTACATTTAGACTTAGCAGATTTCAAGAACACTGTTAGTAAAGGTGGAAAGAAATACTACATCACCTTTGTAGATGAATTTTCTAGATACACTAAGGTATATCTTTTTAAGTCAAAAGATGAGGATGAAAGCATGTTTTTAAAATACAAGGTAGAAGTAGAGAATCAATTAGATAGAAAAATCAAGAGACTTAGGTTTGATAGGGATGGTGAATATAGTACTAATAATCTAAAAGCCTTTTGTGAGGAAAATGGTATTATACATGAGATTAATGCTCCCTATACTCCCCAACAAAATGGTGTAGCCGAACGAAAAAATAGAACCCTTAAGAAAATAATGAATTCTATGCTTTTGAGTTCGGGTTTATCTGATAATATGTGTGGGGAAGTTGTTTTATCTGCATGCTATGTTCTTAATAAAGTCCCTCATAAGAAGTTAGATAAAACTCCATATGAGTTATGGAAAGGGTTTGCCCCCAACTTAAAATTTTTGAAAATTTGGGGATGTTTGGCTAAGGTTGGTCTACCTGATTTTAAACAAGTAACTGTTGGACCCAATACTTTTAATGTTATTTTCATTGGTTATGCTAAAATAGTGCTGTATATAGATTTATGTCTTTGAATGGTAGTTCTATTATTGAATTAGAGATGCAGAATTTTTTGAGCATATTTTTTCATTGAAAAATAATGTGCCTAGTGATGTGACTAATAATGCTTCTACATTTATGCCTGTTAATTCTCATATTGTACCTTCTTCTAGTATTATTGCTAATGAGCATGAATATAACCTTAGAAGAAGCAATAGGCGTATAATTGAAGCTAGCTTTGGTCCTGACTTTATTACTACTTTCTTGACTGAAAATATCGATCTTGATGTTTTGAGTGATGAATTAGTGTCAATCTATTTAATAGAAGAAGACACTAATACATACAGTGAAACAATGAGGTCAATAGATGCTAGCTTTTGGAAAGAGGCCATTAAAAGTGAATTAGACTCTATAGTTTCTAATCATACTTGGGACTTGTCTGATTTATCTAAAGGTTGTAAATCCATAAGTAGTAAGTGGATACTTAAGAAGAAATTGAGACCTGACAGTACAATTGAGAAATATGAGGCTAGACTTGTTATTAGGGTTTTAATCAAAAGAAAGACATTGATTACTTTGATACATATTCTCCTGTGACTAAGATAGCTGTTATTAGAACTCTTGTTGCTGTAGCCGCTATTCATAATTTTAGTAATACATCAAATGGATGTTAAACGACTTTCCTGAATGGTGATTTCGAGGAAGAGATCTATATGTCTCAACCTGATAAATTTATGATCCAAGGACAGGAAAATAAAGTATGTAAATTGAGAAAGTCTTTGAATGGTTTAAACCAGGAACCTAAGCAATTAATATCATATTAGTGGATAATGTTTTTATTGTCAATGCATCTGATATTTGTGTTTATTCCAAGATGATAGGATTAGACTGTGTTATTATATGTTTGTATGTGGATGGCATGTTAATCTTTAGCCCTAATGTGAATGTCGTTAATGAGACTAAGAATTTTTGTTCTTATAAAGTTAAAATGAAAGATCTTGGAGAAGCAAATGTGATTTTAGGGGTTAAAATCAAAAGAAATTCTAATGGTTTTTCATTGTCCCAGTCTCATTATATTGAGAAAATATTGAAAAAGTTTAATTGTTTTGATGTAGCACCTGTGAGAACTCCTTATGATCCTAGAATACATTTGAAAATGAATAAGAAATCTAGTATTTCTCAAACTGAGTATACTAAAATAATTGGTAGTGTTATGTTTCTCATGAATTATACACGACCTAATATTGCTTATGTTGTTAGTAGATTGAGTAGATATATTCACAACCCTAGTAATGAATAATGGAATGCTATTCATCGTTTGCTAAGATATTTGAGAGGTACTATGAGTTGGTGTTTGAATTTTAATAAATTTTTTGCTATTTTAGAAGGATTTTGTGATGCAAATTGGGTTACTGAAAATGATGAAGTTAGCTCCACTAATGGCTATGTATTCACTTTGGGTGCAGGTGCTATTTCATGGAGGTCTTCAAAACAGACTTGTATAGCACGATCTACTATGGAGTCTGAATACATTGCCCTTGAGTTGGCAGGGCAAGAAGCCGAGTGGTTAAGAAACTTATTTGCAGACGTACGGAAGACAAGCTTCACCAATTTCTCTACATTGTGACTCACATGCAGCAATTGGAATTGCCAAAAATAGTGTGTACACTAAAAAAGAAGACATATCCGTATTAGGCATGTTGCGATAAAATAGTTATTAAAATATGGTGTTATTTCCTTGGAATATGTAAGATCCAAAAGAAATTTGGCGGATCCTTTAACTAAGGGTTTGGCAAGGAGAGTTATCCTTGAGACGTCGACGGGGATGGGGCTAAAACCCATGGATTGAGGAAGTATGGTGAATACCTGTTTGTGGTCAAACGAAGCCATATGAGACCTCAATATGCACTACATTTCCTATCCCTACAGCGGTAGTGCTTTATAAGGTTGAGCTTATTTTGCTCTTAATGATTCCATAGTCTTAAAGTAGTTTATGTGTACATAGACTTGATGGAATAACCTACTAAGTGTAAAGGTGCGGTCGCCTTTAATGAAAGACTTGAGATGTCTTTCTAGAGCACTCATGAGACCAAAGTATGTGCATAACCATAAAAGCACTTTATTAGTGTCACAGAATTTGCATAAAATTAAGGATATAATATATGTTATGGGGGTCTCAGCTAATGTACATTCAGTTCAAGAGTACTTCACTTTGTGGATGTTAGTTGTTGCCTCATTTCACTACGTGTCAATTCAAATCGAAAGATATTAACACTTAAGTACATGTTCCTTCTTTTGCCCAGAATTGTTCTATTTTTGTCTTTGCATTAGTGGGGGATTGTTGGAATTATTCATAAATGCAAAGTCAATTTAAAATTCTATTTACAACCAATAGCCATGAATTTTTTATTTATTTATTTTTCAAATGTCCTAACTATTTCCACGTGGCATCTTGCATGAAGCCTTAAAGCAAAATGTTGAATGTCCTTGACAAATGGCTATGCAAATCTCTTCATGCATGAAAGACAAGATACACTTGTCAATATTGGAGCCAAGTGGATTAATATAATGGGACAAGTGTCAAAAGACTCCCGACACTTGTCATACATGCAACCTCCTTAATTACCTATAAATAGGTTATGGAATAGGCATCATCATCACCCAATCTTAACCAAGAATCCATCTTGCTAATCATTATTTTCTTCCTACAACATTCTTTAATTTCCGTAACAACTACAGAAAATACCTTCATCTTCTCTTCTTTTTGGGCAACTGTTTTGTGCAAATTCTAAACTTCCAGCCACGAGTGCACGTGTTTGGAGGTGCTGTAGAATCTTGAGGAGCGACCGGCCTTAACAATTTGCACCTAGTCGGGCCGAAATCGCTTTCAAGACAGTGTCTTGTCACGACACAGTATTTTGATAAATTGTTCTTCTTTCCTTCTTGTTCTTAGTCAATATTATCTGCTCATTTTTCTCTTACGCTGTCTTCTCATTTTCTCGTTCTAAAATGGCTGCAACAAATATTATGAAATAAATTTTTTATTGAGTGATTAAGACCCTCAGAAATTGAAGTTTGATCATTCAATTTTTCCTATTAAAGTTAGGGAAACATTGAATATTATTCATTGATCATGACCATGCATGCAAATTGCAATGAACCAAGAAAATCCATTGAATAGAATTATTAACTATGAAAAATCAAAAAGAAAAAGAAAAGTCCAAGCAATGAAACTATAATCAAATAAGTATTCTATTCACGTTTATATATTCTTAATTAATGCTTTCTTGCGTATGATTCTTTGACTCAAACAAACTAATAAATTTGATATTTAATTAAAACTCTTTCTCTTTTCGTGAATGGATTATTTGAGGGTGAGGAGCTGGTGGCTGACGTTTAAGACTTGGAATTAATAAGATTCATACTTATCTTTAATCAAACTCAAATCAATCTCTCTCATATAATTATCTTACATAAAAAAGGATTTAAGTTATATAAATCGACGGTATAACAAAATTTTTATTAATTACATGTTATAACAATTTTTTTTTCATTCTTCATTTATTATAGCTAAGGTACCTAACCAATGTTATTAAATAGAATTACATGCAATTTCCTTTTAAATAACTTGATTGCGTAAATATTTTTGTAACGACCCGACCGGTCGTTTTGAGCTCTAGCTCGTCATTCAGTAGTCTGAGGCCATGAGAAGCTTCATTTCAGGTATTATGACTTGTACGCGTGGTCGGAATTGAATTTCGAGAAGTTCGGAGTTGATTAGGGAAAACAATTCTCATTTCGGAAGCATAAGGTTGAAAGATTAACTAGGATTGGATTTTGTTTGAGTAAACGACCTTGGAATTGGGATCTGAAGGTTCAAGATGATTTCAGGATTGTGCGTATGCTCGGTTTGGGTTTTGGATAACCCGGGAGCGTTTTGGCGCATATTGTGGAAGTTAGCATTTCTGAAAATTTTTTATAAGTTTGGCTTGAAGCGCATTTCAATGTTATCGATGTCCATTTGGGATTCCAAGTCTTTGAATAGCTCCGTATGGTGATTCTGGAGTTGGGAGCGTGATCGAAAGTGAATTCGGAGGTCCGTAGGTCATTTTGGAGTCATTTGGCCAAAGATAGAATTTGAAGGTTTTTGAGGAGTTTGACCGGAAGTGGACTTTTTGATATCGGGGTCGTAATCCAATTCTAGAAGTTGGAGTAGGTCCGTAATGTCGAATATGACTTGCGTGCAAAATTTAAAGTCAATCGAACGTGATTTGATAGGTTCTAACATCGAAAATAAAAGTTTGAAATTCTAACGTTCATAAAACTTGGATTGGAGGTCGATTCGTGGTTTTAGTGTTGTTTGATATGATTTAAGACCTTGAGCAAGTCCATAATATATTTTGGAACTGGTTGGTATGATTGGTTGCGATCCCGGGGGCCTCGAGTGGATTCTGAGTGATTAACAGATCGAAATTGGAATTTTGGGAAAGGCGTGAAGAGTTGCTGCTTCTGTCATAACCATATCTGCGGTTTTTGGACCGCAAATGCGGGACTGCAGATGTGGCGCTTCAATCGCAGATGCGGCCAAGGAGGCCAAGCCAGGAACTGCAGATGCGGCTCCCAGACCGCAGATGCGGCTCTGTATATGCGGCTCCCAGACCGTAGATGCAGTCCAGCTTTCCCTCCCCTTTTCTGCAAATGTGGCTAAATCCTCGCAGATGCGGGACCGTAGATACAGAAATCGCTGGGCAATGAGGTTCATTTAATACGGGTTTAAGACCATTTTCATCACATAAACACTTTTCCATTGGCGATTTTGGGAGCTTTGGAGAGAAGACTTCCACTTAGCATTGTGAGGTAAGGTTATTCCAACCATCCATAGTTTAATAGTTGTATATTAGGTAGATTAAACACTAGAAATTAGGTAAAATAAAGGGGTTAGAGCAAAACCTAGGGTTTTAATAAAACTTGGATTTAACCACGAAATTTGTTATGGAATTAATTAGAAATCATATATTATTGATCCTTAGGTTGTAGAGAACAACTTCCTTCGAAAAATTTCGGAATCCGAGCACGTGGACCCGGGGTCTTTTAGGAAACTTGTGTTAAGGTTTGGAAAATTTCTTAAATAATTAGAATACGATCTTGTGAGTCTATATTGACTAATTCCTCCTTCATTTAACTAGATTGGGATTGTACGGCTGAGGATTCGGGCTCGTTATTGGCATTGGAAGTATACTTTGGAGCGAGGTGAGTCTCCTTTCTAACCTTGTAGGAGGGAATTATTCCTATCGGTAAATTAATTGGATATTTGATCCTATTTGTGGGGGCTACGTACGCACGGGGTGACGAGAGTCCGTACGTAGCTACTATTATGCTATTGTCCGGGTAGTTAGGACCCAAAAGCATGCTATACTTGGATTATTTGTGAACCTATTAATAACTTGAATTGCTTAAATCACATCGAATTAGTAAATGAATTTCTAAATAGATAAAACTTTATTTTTCTTAAATGGTCAAAAGAGGATTTGTTTTTATTGGAGAATTACTCTGTGTGGATTTCTTGATTGACTGTTTGTGTGTTTATTTTTGGAACGGGCCGAACGACTCAGCAGATTAAATAGATGCATCTATGGTTTGCACCGTTCGACCCTCGGCAATACACAATTTATTTTTGGTTGGAGCGGGCCGTACGCCTCGTCATGATTTGCGCATGCTTGTACTGCTTCCTTGAACTTATTAAAGTTGTTATTGCCTCTTCTTGACTTGAGAATATTTGGATAAATAATGAAAAGATATTTTGGAAATCTCCTATAAAATAAATAATTGTTTACTTGTTTCCTTCTATTGGAATTAAATCATGTTTATAAAAATCTACGATTTAATATATTATTGACATCATTATTGGATCACTAGTAAGTGTCGAAGTCGACCATCTCATCTCTACTTATTCGAGATTAGACGGGATACTCATTGAGTATATGTTGTTTTCGTACTCATACTACACTTTTGTGCATTTTTGTTGCACAGGTACATGTAACTCTAGTGGCCTACTGGGCGTAACAGCATAGTTTTTACAAAGACTTAGGTGAGTTGCACTTCTCGAGGTGACCCGCAGCCAGCAAAGTCTCTTTCTTTTATCTGTATTTATTTTCTGTCCAATATTGTGTTCCGGACAGTTGATTTATTTTTTTTCCTTCTTAGTAAATGCTCATGCACTTATGACACCTGGTTCTAGGATGGTTTGGAAATATTTTTTTTAACTGCTTATTATTTAGTTTGAATTGAAGTGATTATCTTTTATTTATAAAAATGGAGGAAAATCATAGATTTCAAGAGTATTAAAACGAGACTTTAATTAAATAATTTGGTTGGCTTGCCCGATGGCGGTGTCCGGCGCCACCACGACCCTTAGTGGATTTCGGGTCGTGACAACATGGTATCAGAGCACTAGGTTCCTAAGGTCTCACGAGTCATGAGCAAGTCTAGTAGAGTTTCGCGGATCGGTACGGAGGCGTCTGTACTTATCCTCGGGAGGCTGCATGACTGTTAGGAGTACTTGACTTCTTGATTCCTTATCGTGCGATTTAATCCTTGGAGGCGTATGCCTTTAATTCATTCCTACTCAATCTTATGCGGCGCGAACCGCTTGTTATAAATTGAGAATTGAAGAACCGTAATGGTACTACAGATGTGATACGGGATGTTTCTCCTGGTATAGCTGATCGGATTATTATCGTCGCTTTGTAGAAGGATATTTTATTATTTCAGCCCAGTAGCGGTACTTCTAAGGGCTCTGAGGCTAAGAACAAGTTGCCATGATGTTTATGAACTACTGTTCCGCAGTATTGATATGATGGTAGGACATTTGCCTACTTGTCGGGGAGGTGAATGACTTGATGGGAAGTTTACTCAGTGCATGATTTAGAGATTCGGTATTTTATTCCTGGCGGGGAAAAGGCAATCGGGTTGAGAGTGTTCAGGTTTGGGTTGATGGGGTAACGAGACTTGGTATTTGTGAGCGTGGTGGAGTTTTTCTGCTATGATGATGTCACGACCCAAAATCCACTAAGAGTCGTGGTGGCGCAGGACACCGCTGTCAGGCCAGCCAATTAGATTTACCGATTTAAAAATCCTTTTTTAAAAACATCAAATTCCAGAAATCTTCTTCCATTTTCACAAATAAAGGGTTTTGCTTCAATTTAAATTAACTATAACAATAAAATCACACTTTTCGAAAATCATCCCAGAACCCGATGTCACAAGTGCATGAGCGACTAGTGATAATGAAATAAAAATACAACCTCTGTCCGGAATACAATGGATAGGAAATAAATAATTAAGGTACATAAAGGAAATATACTAGCTGCAGGCCGCCTCGCAATTTGCAGCTCACCTAGTCCCTGAATCGTCCGTGCTGCTGCG
>MU726783.1:158230-177949 GCA_026770625.1 Nicotiana glauca | reverse complement strand
CATCATACGAACCTGCTGGAACCTTCAGATCCCGATTCCGAGGTCGTTTACTTGAAATTCAAATCCTAGTTCATTCTTTTGACTTTAAGCTTCTCAAATAAGAATTTTCATTTAAATTTATCTCCGATCTTCCTGAATTTAAATTTCGACCATGCGAACAAGTCACAATACTTGAAATGGAGCTGCTCATGGCCTCAGACTACTGAACGAAGCGCTAGGGCTCAAAACGACCGGTCGGGTCGTTACATTCTCTCCCACTTAAACATACGTTCGTCCTCGAACGTGCTAAGAACTATACTAAAGTAGTCTGAAATCACTGTTTAGCACCTCATGCACCTTCTCGTGCTTCCACAACTTAGTTCAGTACATTGGCTTGATAAATTCTGAAGATATTCCCTTTTATTCAAGCAAATAATCCTTAGAGCCCAATTCCATCATCCAAAATTCTATGCCAGGCCTGTTTCCAACATACGATCACCGTATCGATCAGTATACGCTGTACTCAAACATGACTGCATAACTTTGTTGAATTCACACTTTGCATCACTTTACTCATAGGACCACAATAACATTTCTATTTGAATTAATCGAAATTCCACGAATCCGATGCTCCCATTGCACCTCATGACCTACATAGGTCTTACTCTAACTATTACAATACCGCCACGATGGATGAGATGCCGAAATTCATGATCGACTGCCGAGCNTTTATATAATCAGATTGCCTGATCCTAAATCCCACAATCTCATCTTACCCAGTACGAATTGCTCAGGCAATAAGCCACTCCGAATGCGATCACAAGTCTCATATGACACCACAATGTGCCAATAGGCCACCAATCTAAATACAATATAAACAGAAATCGAACTCTGGAAGGAATTACCTAACCCCCGCACTAGTACGGACCTTCCTTAGAAGATAGGAAGCGAAAGACAAAAAAAATAACATATAGAGGACAGACTTGACATCACACTGTTGCGGCGCGCAACCCGATCCAAATAACATACCCATGGCGGCGTGCCACCCGATCTAAATAACATACCCATGGCGGCGTGCCACCCGATCCAAATAACATACCCATGGCGGCGTGCCACCCGATCCACCAATAGATCTCACATAAGGAGATTGCACTTTGAGCTAAATCTACTCATTACAATAAAAATATCAAATTTTGATCGCAAGCACTTTAAGTGCATAATACCATCCCTGAGAAAGCACATAGCGCTATAGGCTACAAAACTCAAGCACAACTGAGGTGCGGTACAAGATCTGAATCTCAAGAGCTATTTGCTCATAATATGACATTCCCACGCGGGTCCTCAACGCATACACAATTTCTCAGGCCGTCTCACAACTCACACGGTGCAATGTATCACTTCATGAAATATCTGACAACGAGATGACACCCTGACTACTCCATAAGGAGCGCATTACTGAAATGAACACAACTGGCCTGTCATAGAGCCCATATTCACATTTAAACCCATCCATTGACCTCAAGTCGATCCTTATCACATCAAATTAAGCCAATAATGTTTCAAAGGTCCATAATAATTTACTTCTTCTCATAACACACAAGAACAACCGTCATAACCGGAGCAAACCTCCTTGGTTCATAACCTAATAAACAAGGTGCCCTCCAGGCATAAATTCTCAAAGCAATGATATTACCCAAATTCCTCATACTTGATTTAAATCTTTAGTCAAACTAGTGGCTACATGCCACACTGGTACAATCTTCCAGTGGAACACGTTCCCACAATCTTTCAAAATAAATAACGGGTTCGCACATCTAAACCATCGGACGCACTAAAACTGAAAAGCGATCCAGAATCCTTAACTAGGATGCAAAACCTCTTCCACAACACATCAATCTTAGTTGACGCGGAGGACAATACCAATTTACTCTAATCGTTCAACCCTTTCCTTGCTCATCCGAGCCCGTGACATCTTTGTTAACACCGAACTGCAACCTTGACCCTCACTTCTAATTTTCATACCTCTCACCGCACCCAATGTGCCAATATACGATAGAACACGATTTTTCATCATAACTCCGAAATCATTATCATTTTAACAATTCATCATATACGAACTTTTCACTTAACTCACTTCAGGAGATTTAGAAACACACATGTAAATTCCCATAGCCGTAGAATATGCAAATCTGCAAGTAGTGGTCCAAGCCACCATAGCCCTTCTGGAATCTGCTTCCACATAACAAGCCACAACAGTAGAATGGTTTAGAATGTTATCAATTACGGCGGCCGACAAATCAAGCGCATAACTCGATCACGCTGAATGAACGGATCAAAGACCCCAACATGCCAAATTCAACTATGGCTAATCAATCCCTTTCCCTCCAATTTATCCTTGATTGCTTTGGAAATAATACTAATTCTCTTCAATGCATAACATACCCCCTCTACACACCCCGAGTGACCTTGAATTACGAGACCATGCTGTCTCAAATCTCATGAATTATTTCACATTTCCCAAATGCTACACCACAAGGTAACACATCATAGAACATTCTGGGCACCTTCTCATAAGCTGCTACAAAGCTTGATTCTTAGTTGTACTTATAGGCTTGAAATTGTTGAGCACCACACTTTAATTCCGAATTCACTAGAACCATTATTAAGAGCCACCCGCTCTGACTTGCTCCCAAATATAATTCACTCCGTAATTCTTATAACACACGAATACTCTCTCAGCGAAGCACCCGACGAAATCACTTTCTCTGAAACTTGTATATATACCAGGCATAAATCCTGAACCTTTTTCCTAGTCCGAACATGAGCCAAGAAGGCTAACCATAGCACATCCTTAATAATTCCTCCGCTCAATTTACTATTTATGGTCTTTTCTCATAGCTGGATTAATCCATCAATATGCTAATAACCAGAATTCATGCAAGCAGTCAATCATACAGCCTAATCATAAGCGGTGGGACTCTCCCACTTAGCTTGAAGCTATCATTTCACCATTCTTGTGTTCGCCCGACCTTTTTACCTCTTATTGACTTAACCTCGCGCCACCAATTATCAAAATATTTCGGGATCTTCCTGTAATCCCCATCTTTCATATTCTGAGTCATCATCCACATTCGCACAACCAATCTCTTTGTTGAACAACTAATATAATTCCTTGCAGAAGCTTCGCCAACCACGTGACCGCTAATCTGCTCATGGGGAATAACCCACCTAGGGGAATCACCTCCCAACATCTTCCCCCGTTGATGCACGGGGTACATTCACTATGACACAAATAGCCCATCCTAAGTTCGAGCTCACCTTCCAGTTGCACAAGTCCATTCGCCCCTCGCGGACATCAATTAAATGCGCGGCAACATCCTTCCAAATTCAGGGTTATGCTGCACCCTCCTCCATTTCAAGCATCTCCTTTTTGCCATATCAATCTTCTGCTGCATAATAGCCCATACTTCACATCATACCCACAGGCTTCAATCACCAATCATTAAAATCCCCAATTTAATCCAAACTCTCTTTAAGGTGCATAGTCATCCTACTACCAAGCCCATATGCAACCCTCGCCACTCTCCCACTTTGGCGGAACTCATCTACTTAATCGGTCACTCGACCTTGCTTCTCATACTTGGCCTTTTAGAAATTTTAAACACCGCCTGGCACTTCTCACATGTCCTTCCTCATACTTTGCTGCTAAATTATTGCCTCAAATAAAATCTATCTTCGTGGCACTTGAATCCACCATTGCTGCTAACTTTAAACCTTTCCAAAGGTCAACTTTATCGAGCCGTCAATATTAGAAATTCTGATTCGATCTTAAACCAACGCGTCATGCGATATCTGACAGTTGTACCTCCAATATTATTTCACAACATCCTTCCATAAAGGCGAATTGTAGCAGATTATAATACCAACAACTTAGTATGTTCAATCAGGATCACGATGCCCTCTCATAAAAGAAAGCTCAACCACGCTTGCGAATACCAAGCCTCATTACTTTCACCAGCCCACACCTGACCATCCTTAGTTCGATTGAGTTTCCCCTACCGGGAATAAAATACTGAATCCCTTGATTACACGCTGAGTAAACCTACCTTCAATTTATTTACTGCCCCGACATGTGGGCAACCACCCTACCATCACAACAACACTGCTGAATAATCGCTCATAAGCATTATGGCAACTTGGGCCTAGCCTCAAGTCTCTTAGAAGTTCTGTTACTGAGTTGAAACAATAGAATATCCCTCCAAAGTGCGACTATAATAGTCCAATCAACTATACCGGGAAAATCATCCTGCACCACATTTGTAGTGCCATTACAATCCTTCAATTTTCAATTTATAACAAGCGCTCGCGTAAGATTGAGTAGGAAGAAATCAAAGGCATAAGCCTCAATGGAATCGAACCGCACAAAAAGGAAACCAAGAAGGGAAGTACTCCTAACAGCCCTGTAGCCTCCCGAGGATAAGTACAGACGTCTCCGTACCGATCCGCAAGACTCTAATAGACTTGCTCATGACTCATGAGATTGACGGGAACCTAGTGCTCTGATACCATGTTGTCACGACCCAAAATCCACTGAGGGTCGTGGTGGCACCGGACACCGCCGTCAGGCCAGCCAACTCAAATACTTAATTATCTCATTTTAACACTTTTGAAATCCAAGATTTTTCCTTCATTATTAAGAAATTTTAAAGGATATACTTTCAAATCAAATTTAAATGTTGAATAGTTAATACAATACTTCGAACCATCACAGAAACCCGGTGCCACAAGTGCATGAGCAACTATCGATATGGAAAAATAAAATACATCATATGTTCGAAATACAGTGGACAGGGAATAAATAATAAGAAAGCACTGGAAGGAACTACACTAGCTGCAGGTCATCTCGAACAATGCAGCTCACCTAGTCCCAGAGTCATCCATACTGCCACGCCCAGTAGGCTGCCAGAGGTATACATACTTGTGCAACAAAAATGCACAGAAGTGTATTATGAGTACGTAATCAACATATACTCAGTGAGTATCCCGCCTAATCCCGAAGGGGTAGAAATGAGATGGTCAACTTTGATGCTCTCTAACGGTCCAATAATGATTCATCCTTAATATGTCCATACTAAACAGTGGATTTATTTTATAAACATGATTCTAATCCAGCTAGAGGAAATAAGTAAACACGTAATTCCTTCATAGGTAAATTTCTAGAATTTCTCTTTAAATATATACCAAATACTTTTAAGCCACAAAAGGGCAATAATAACTTAATGAAGTTTAAGACAACAACACAGACATGCGCAAATCATGCCGAGGTCAACGGCCCGCTCCAACAGAAATGTAAATTGTGCACTGCCGAGGGTCGAGCGACACGAACCATAGATGTATCTATTCTCACTGAGGCGTTCGGACCGTTACATAAATAAACACATATCCTGCTCACGAATCATCCATGAGACGCAAGCACACATAAAATACATGCTCAATCAGTCAAAAAAGAAATTATCGGGGAATATTTATTCAAATAAAACCAATTCTCCATTAACAATTTAAGAAATGAAGTTTAATCCTTTTAGAAATTTACTTACTAATTCTACGTGAGTTAAGAAATTCAAGCTACCAATGGGTTCACAATTAATCCACGTACAACATGCTTTTGGGTCCTAACTACCCGGACAATAGCATAATAGTAGCTACGTACGGACTCTTGTCACCTCGTGCGTACGTAGCCCCCACAAATAGGAGCACATAATCAATTACTTCACCTATGGGGTAAATTCCCCCTCACAAGATTAGAAAGGAGACTCACCTTGCTCCGAAGACTCATAACCGGCATATTACATTCTTCCGAAGTCTTGAACCGACACACAATGCACCAAAAACTGGCCAATTAACGAAAAACTAATGAGAACATACTCAAATACTTGTTAGAAATTCAAATTACACAGATTACCAACTCCGCTTAGAGAAATGACCAAATTACCCTCGGGCCTACATGCCCGGATTCCGAAATTTCTCAAAGACGAAGGTTACCCATGACCTTAGGAACTCAAATATATGATTTTTTTTCCTAATTCCATACTCAAAATCGTGGTCAAATTCGAAGAAATATAAATTCATAGGTTTTCCACCAAAACCCCAAATTTCTATAATTTCCTTGCCTAAATCCATGTATAAACCTTGTATTTAACTCAAAGCTAGCATAAATTACTTACCTCATGACAAGTGACAAAAATGGCACCTCCAAGCTGCTCCCGATCGACTCCAATGGAAGAAAAATGGGGTTGAAATGAACTCAACCTCAAACTTAAAACATCTCACTGCCCCAGCTGCTTCCGCTTCTGCGGAAATAGTTCCGCTTCTGCGGAAATAGTTCCGCTTCTGCGGATGTTGCTTCTGCGACTTTTCACCGCTTCTGCGGCTTTGGGCAAAAGGAAGCTAACCGCTTCTGTGGTCTGGGGGCTGCTTAAGCGGAACCGCTTCTGCGGTCCCTGGGCCGCTTCTGCGGTCCCTGGGCCGCTTCTGCGATTTCCTTGGACCTGGCCCCCTTCCGCTTCTGCGAGCGTTTGACCGCATCTGCGGTCCCGCTTCTGCGGTCCAAGAACCGCAGATGCGGTTATGACAGAAGCAACAAATCTCAAGCCTTCCCAAATTCTACTTTTCGATCCGTTAACCACCCAAAATTCACCCGAGGCCCCCGGGACCCTAACCAATCATACCAACCCGTCCCAAAACACATTACGGACTTGCTCGAGGCTTCAAATCCCATCAATTAATGCTAAAATCATGAATTACACCCCAGTTTAAGCTTTATGAACTTCGAACTTTCCAACTTCTACTTTCGATGATTAAACCTATCAAATCGCGTCCGATTGACCTCAAATTTTACACACAAATCATATTCGACATTACGGACCTACTTCAGCTTTCGGAATCGGATTCCGACTCCGATGTCAAAAAGTCAACGTTCGGGCAAGCTTCTCAAAAACCTTCAAATTATAACATTAGCCAAATTGCTCCAAAAGGACCTACGGACCTCCGAATTCACTTCAGATTGTGCTCCCAACTCCAGAATCACCATATGGAGCTATTCACAGTCTCGGAATCCCAAACGGACATCGATAACACTGAAATGCACTCCGAGCCAAACTTATGAAATTTCTTCCAAAATGCTAACTTCCACAATAGGCGCCAAAACGCTCCCAGGTTATCCAAAACCCAAACCGGGCATACGCCTAAGTCCAATATCATCATACGAAACTGTTGAAACCTTCAGATCCCAATTTCGAGGTCGTTTACTCAAAAATCCAATCCTAGTTCATTATTTCAACTTTAAGCTTCTCAAATGAGAATTTTCATTTAAATATAACTCCGATCTTCCTGAATTTAAATTCTGACCATGCGAACAAGTCACAATACCTAAAATGAAGCTACTCATGGTCTCAGACTACTGAACGATGTGCTAGGGCTCAAAACGACTGGTCGGGTCGTGATGGCGCCGGACACCATTGTCAGGCAAGCCAACACCAAATAACTAGTAATTTCTCGTTTTAGTTATTTCTGAAATCACCTTTTTCATTTAGAAAATAGATAATAAATTCCACCGAATAAGTAATGATACCTTTAACAATTTTAAAATAATGAATAATCCCATAGACATCCTAGAACCCAGGGTCACAAGTGCATGAGCAATTTTTAGGAAATAATATAGTACAATAACCATCTAGAATACAAATGGTACAGTAGAAAAAATACAATACAGTGAAAGAGACTATGCCTGCTGTGGGTCGCCTCGAGAGATGCAACTCACCTAAGCCTCTATATCATCCATGCTGCTACGCCCATTAGGCCGCTAGAGGTACAAGTGCCCGTGCGACAAAAATGCACAGCATGTGTAGCATGAGTACAAAATTAACGTGTACTCAGTAAGTATCCTGCCTAATCTCGAAGAAGTAAAAACGAGAGGTCGACTTCGACACTTACTAGTGGTCCAATAATGATACACCAATAATATAACAAATCAAGGACTTTTATAAACATGATTGTAACTCAATAGAATGAAGCAAGTGAAAAATTCTTTCTTTTATAGAAAATTTCCAAATTCCTTTTCATTATTTATACATTTATCTCAGTCTAGGGAGAATAAATATCAACATTTATAATTTTTAAGGCAAACTTTACAAGTATGCACAAATTATGGCGAGGTCGTACGACCCGATCCAACATAATAATAAAATATGTACTGCCAGAGGGTCGAATGACACGAACCATAGATGTATCTATTACCCCACTTGTGAATCATACATGCGACGCGGTCAAATATAAATAAACAATCACCCCGCTCGCGAATCATACATGCGACACATGTACACATAGAAACATACATTCAAACAACCAATGAAGACTTCATTAGGAAAATAATTATTCAAAGAAAAGTCAATTCTCTTTTAACAATTTAAGAAAATGAACTTTAACCTTTTTAGAAATTCATTTATTAATTCAATATGATTTAAGCAACCTAAGTTGTCAATAAGATTACATATATTTCAGGTATAGCATGCTTTTGGATCCTAGACTACCCGGACTTAAACATAATGTTGGAAACTAAACGTTCGCCAGACCATATAGAGAACCGTGTTCTCTATGAGTTTCCATTGAAGATATTGATGAACCAAACTGTATAGCGATCTGGTCCTATATCCGTTCCCCCGGTGCTAACTACTGAACCAATATGTAAATGAGACACATGATAAGTTCCTACTGTATAGAGAACCAGATTCTCTATCTGCTCCCACTGTAAGCAACAGATTGTAAAACCAACTAGTATTGGGAATCAAGTTCTCTAATTGTTTCGCAGTAGCTCGGCAGTAAGTAAAAAATGCAGAGGATATTTACGTGGAAAAACCCCAACTCAAGGGGACAAAAATCACAACCTACAATTGTAGTCTTTCAACTTCACTAAATTGTAAACACTTATTATAAGCCACTTTGTAATGACTCTATTATAAAGAATTCAACTAACTTGTGGTACTCTTACCACAAGCTACTTTATGAATCCCTAGTTACAAAGACTTTAACTAACTTGTGATGATCTCACCACAAGACACTTTGTCACTCTATGGTTACGAAGGCTTTTACTCACTCTAACTTGTAATAACACTTATTACAAGCCACTTTGTGACTCTCTAGTTACAAAGACTTTAACTTATGACTAAACCTAGTCACAACATAAACTGAAGAGTTTACAGATTTTGGGTTTCCTACAAGTAGCTTCTACGAAAGCAAGATAGGAGTTACAATGAAGAACAAATAACAAAGACTCAACAAACCTAAAAACTTAAGATATCTTCGATCTTGGATCAGGTCCTTGAGGTTGCAACAGCTTTGTTCTTGAGAGAGGTTGTTGCTAGCACTTGAGAGAATATTTCTTTTTTAGATTTTGCAAGTGTTGCAGAGTTTTGTGCCTTGCACCAGGTTTATACTACAAAAGACATCACCTTAGTGATGTGAAATTTTGGTTAGCACATGCCTTTTCTCAATGGGAAGTGACTGCTGCACTGTCTGCTGAACTGTTGCGTGTACAGTTGCAGGCAGTCACTTTCTGCAGTTGCTTTCCCGTTGTACAGTTGACTTATACTTCTGTTAGGGGAGCACCAAGGTATCAGGTCTTTAATATGGTTCTTGTGAATCTAAAGGCACACTGCCCAGATTATCTTAAGTCGATCAACTTGAATAATTGTACCAGGCATGCTTCAAGTCCTTTATCTGGTTCTCTCATGATGTAAGTTGTTTTACCTTCCTTAATTGTATTTATACGTGTGTGACACCACATACAACAATGTAATCAAGGTAGGTAAAAAGCATTCCATAGAAAGTTGATTGCTGCGCTGTTCCTGTACAGTAGCGTGTGCAAGCAGTAACTTTCCTACTGGAGAGTTGATTTCATATAGTCTCTTTGGGAACTAGTAGGAACCTGTTTCCTCAGTTGTTTCTTCTACTTTGAAGAGTTGAGTTATATCCCATGCTAGATCCCAACCATGAACTTGTAATCTCGAGGTCTTGTAAATGTGTAACAGTTTCCTTATCTGGTTCTAGATGGTACGTTTGTTAGATCATCAAAACATAAAGTAAAGTACCTATGCCGAAGGTACTTGTAACCTATCACATAATAGTAGCTACGCACAGACTCTCGTCACCTCGTGTGTACGTAGCCCCCACAAATAGAGGCACATAACCCATTATTTTACCTATGGGGACAATTCCCCCTTACAAGGTTAGAAAGGAGACTTACCTTGCTCCTAAGTTCCATAACCGGCTTCCAAGCCCTTTTGAAGACTCAAATTGGTGCACAACTCTCCAAAACTAGCCAATAAATGAGAAAATCCATAACTATATGCTCTAATACTCACAACTATTAAATTTAGAAAAATTCCTAACTCTGCTCGAAAAGTTGACAAAATTGCCCTCAGGCTTACGTGCCCATATTCCAAAAAATAGACAAAATCCGATAACCCATTCCGATACGAGTTCAACCATACCAATTTTATTAAATTTCGATAAAAACTTGACCTCCAAATCTTGAATTTTCATTCTTGAAAAGGTTTGCAAAAATCTTGATTTCTTCCATTTAAATCCGAAATAAATGATGAATATAACCATAGAATCATGAAGTATAAGTAATTTTAGATATAGAACACTTACCCCAATCCATATGGCGAAAATTGCCTCAAACATCGCTTCAATCCGAGCTACATAGCTCCAAATATGATAAAAATGGCCGAAACCTCGAAAAATAGCTTCTATCCAAGTATTTACTCACGCGGTCATGAAGCACAACATTTCTTAGCCCATAATTTGCCTTTCGCATTCGCGAAGACCAAATGCCCAGCTCTTCCTTACAGTCTCTAGTATAATGGCTATAACTTTTCGTAAAAAACTCAAAATTACAAATGGTTTAACTTTCTGAAAACTAGACTCCAAGGAGTACAACTTTCTTGCTCTGCTCATCTTCATTTCCTTATAGATTATGGGATATAAGCTTCAAAACTCATCCCTGTGCAACACAAATTTCTTCTGTGCGATTTCCAAACTCTTTCGGGATAGGCTTTAGTGTACCACTCATAACTTTTTGTACACAACTTCAAATAAAAAATGGTTTGACTTTTTGAAAACTAGACACAAGGGGCTACAACTTTCAATATTTGTATCATCTCTAAATTCCTTATAGGTTGTGAGATACAAGCTTCCAAAGTCGGGTCACTGCAGTAGAAACTTTGCTCTACGCGATTGTGAATGGCCTTCCGTAATCGCAAATCATTGGCCATTTTCTCCCACTTTACTTAACGCGATCGAGTCAATTCCCTGCAATCATGTAGCATACTGCTGTAGCCAGAAACCAACAGCTAAAAATGACCTAGAAATGATCAGAAACCACCCCAAAACTTACCCGAGCCGCTCGGGACCCCGTCTGAACATACCAACAAGCCTCAAGATGTATCACGGACTTAGTCGAGGCCTCAAATCACACAAAAAACCTCTAAAAACACGAATCACACCCCAATTCAAGTCTAAGGAAACTATGAAATTCCAACTTCTACATTCGATGCCGAAACCTATCAAATCACGCCTGATTGACATCAAATTTTGCACAAAAGTCATATTCGACATTACGGACCTACTATAACTTTCAAAAATGGAATCCGACCCCAATATAAGAAATTCCACTCCCGATCAAACTTCTCAAAAATCTTTCAATTTCTATCTTTAGCCAAATGACTCCATGACCCATAGACCTCCGAATTCACTTTCGATTGCGCTCCCAACACCAGAATCACTATATAGAGCTATTCCCAGAATTGGAATCCCAAACGTACATTGATAAAACTAAAATGTACTTCAACCCAAACTAATAAAATTCTTCCAAAATTGCTAACTTTCACAATAGGTGCCAAACATTCCCAGGTCTTTTGAAACCCGATCTGGATATACGCCCAAGTCTGAAATCATTATACAAACATGTTGGAACCTTCAAATCTCGATTCTAAGGTCGTTTACTCAAAAATTCAATCTTAGTTAATTCTTTCAACTTAAAGCTTCCGAAATGAGAATTCTCTTTCCAAATCAACTCCGAACTTCCAAAAATTCAATTTTGACCATGTGTACAAGTTATTATACCTTAAGTGAAGCTGCTCATGGCCACAAACTGCTGAACGACGTATTAGAGCTCAAAATGCCGATCGGGTCATTACAGTAGTGATGTCGATAATAGTGGTAGTAAGTGGTAATTATTAATAATGGTGGTTGTTGATGGTGGTTTTGGTTGTGATTGAAGAAGGTGGTAGTAGTTTATAATGTCGGAAAATACCGACTATTGTTGATGATGATGGAGTGATTAGTCGAGGTAGATGAGGTTGTGGTTGTGATTGAGAGTGATAGTGGTGGGGGTAGTGGGAATTTTGGGTGGTGGTTGTTGATAATGGTGGGAGTAGGTGATGGTGCTTGAGTATGGTGGTGGTGGGTGGCATGACAATAGTTGATAATGGTAGGAAGTAGTGGCAATTAATAATAAGTATGGATGATAATGAAATTAAATGTATGTTATATATCTAATCATAAAGATATATTAAAACACATTAAGTTGTTGTGAAGTAAAAAAGAATAAACAAGCTTAATGATTAAGATCCGAATGATTAAGATTCAGACTTTAAAAAATAATGCATTTAATATCTGAGATTTAAATGATTAAGATTCAGACCTCTATTAAGTGTAAACAAACGAGGCCTTACCGAATTTCATTAACCAATTTTAAAAGTGAAAGAGAAAATATTTCATTCATTCTAATTAACATGCTATAAAATGGTGACTACAGCTGAATAGAAAGTCGTGAAGCACATTGACCTTGGTGACATCACTATCCTAGCTAGCAAACTAGCAACAGACTCCAACTGAAAAGAGGTTAAAGAAATAGGACTAAACTATAAACGTATATACTTCATCCTGATCTAACACTTCTTAGCAAAAATGTGCTATTTTAGGAGGTCAAGGTACTGCCATCATGGGCAGATCCACCAAGGAGGAAGAGGGTGGCACACCACCTGCACACCTCGATCAAAACATTATATGTATATGTATGTATATTTAGAAATTTGGCTAAATTATTAAAGTGGCACCTAGAGTAACAAATGGATACTGGCGCAGGGCTTAATGTTTCGCCCTTAGGGTGTAGGATCGATCCTGGCTAGTGCATTTCTTATAACTAGTTCTATTTTGCTGCTTACAGGAGATTGGTTCTCCTTTTCACTTTTTTTCTTTTTCTTTCCTTGTTTCTGCTTTTCTTTCCTTTTCTTCAATTGCTGCTAACTCTGTTTTCCTTGTGAGTTCCTGTTGAATTTCTTAATTTTATATGTTCTTGCTTCTATTATAAAGTTTTTAGTGTTCTATAAAAAAAAATCTAGTGATTATTAAGTAAGATTTTGCTTTGAGTATCTAAATATGCATCTATAGCGAGTTTTAGTTCTATTTGCCCATCTTTTAGTCAAACCCTAACTCCAGAATAATACTAATATTTTGTTGATATTAGTTATATTATTGAAGTTTTATGCTTTGCTCACCATAATTGTTAATTTTTTTTGATCGATTTGTACCACAAGGCGAATAATCCGAACCGAAACTCAAAAGAGATCAAGTCAAAGTCCAAAGTAATACGACACCCATAATCTTCAAATTCTGGATCCGCTTCTGACCACCATTAATTATACTGTTACAATTGTGTACGTGCCATGCTATGTTACCACATTTATGCTAGAGGTATCGCTTTCGTGCTTTCTGAATTTTGCTCTTGTGGTTTGTTTACCCTTAAAAATGGTTAACAATTGGATTTATACGGAGTTTTAAGAATACGTAGTGATCAATAACATTAGATACATAAATTAAAGATAAAATAAACAACCAAATCAATTGTACTATTGAGTTCGGTCTCGATTTTGAGCTTAATAATTAGTTTGCCTTCGATTCAGAGCCAAAATATATATGTAAAGCTACGAACAAGAATGGGAACCTTCGAATAGCTTAGAAATAGAGAGAATAAATGTATATTGCATTGATATACCTGTTACAATATGTTTATTGAATAATAAACTTCCCCTTTATATAGTAGGGGAGTTTTACTCTAAGTACAATTCTAAGAAAGGTAAAAATCTTCCTTTTCGCTAATAACTGATCTGCTGTTTATACAGGCTGAGATGCACGTCGTGATATCTGGTTGGGCACAGATATCACGGCCTGTTATTAATTGTGTGCGGATGTTTGGTAATGCTTTTCAATGTCTTGGAACTCAAACCAGATCGGGGGAGGGGGTGGTCTCGATGGCACCGGGGGAAGGTGTTTTGTTTGGGCCTTGATACGAGAGGCGCCCATCTTTGATTTTGATTCCTTATAGTTACGTCCTTGCTTATTTTGCCCCACCAAGAAATCAGGGTGCTCATTAGCCTCAGTTTTACCAGTATACGGATTGTCTCTTCGTTTCTTAGAGAGCCAGTTTGCTGAAACGATGAGAAACGATAAGATGTTATTTGGTTCCTACGTTATAACAAAAACGACGAAGAAGTGAAAACGTCCCATCGGTCGCGTCGTTCTAACTTCAAAAGCGTGTAAACCATCGGCTGGATGTATCTGAATGCGCAGCATCGCATACTTCCCCTATATAAGCTTCTATCCCAGTTCTTTTTCCACTTTCCGATCAAGCTTCTACCTTCGAATTCTCTTGCTATCACCAACTTCCATCAAATCTTCATATCTTCATCCATGATCTTCAAATTTTCATAGTTGTTCCTAGGTTCTTACCAAGATTTTCTTCAAATCTTCATACTCTGTCCTTCAGCCTTCAAACTCGTTCTTTCAAACCTTCATATTATTTCTTTAAATTTTCAAACTTTTTCAGATAATAATGGCTAAAATGACTAAATTAGTTCCTCAATAGGTTGCTCCTTCATTTCCCATCCGGTCGCAGTATTGAAGCAGTCGCTCCTGAAATAGTTGTCCTCGAGATGGTTGTTCCTGAAGTGGCTGCCACCGAACCGGCCCTCCATTCCCCCTTGAAAATGTTTATTCTCGGGGTTTGTTTAATTGCGATCGACTTTAAGGTTGAGAAACCCTCATTCAAACAGGATCGAGGTAAAGGAGCATCAAGCTATATATGTTCCGTTACCGTAGACGTCCTTCCCGTGATCCGAGAGGACTGTAAATGGGAAGGCAAGGATATAGTAGTCCCTGGGCCCGAGGATGCTATTACTACCCACATTGAGGGGTATTTAAATGTTTACACTTACCCTTCACACTGGGACCGGTAGGCCCAGTCATTTTAGATTTTTACAAAAGATACGAGGTGTGCTTGGAGAAAATCCACTCGTCTCTTTGGAAGATCATAATCCTCCTCCATTATTTTATGAATAACAATGAGTCTCATTGGTTTACCCTCGACTACCAGCTCCATCTATACAGTCCCCAAATTTTCCGTGGGGGACTAATCAAGCTTACTCACCAGACCAGCAAGGCCCCCTTTTTGAGTATTGACGAAGATCGAGATCGAGGCTAGCATGGATGCTTCGTTCGGGTGAAAATTGAAGACTTGATCCCTCCCGAGTTAATGACATTCTCCGAGAAGTGGAGTGCATCTTGTAAGTGCAGCCTTTCCTGTCTCTTTTTCTTCATTTCCTTTCTTATCATTCGCATTTGTGGTGGTGTAGTTGTTGCCTGGGTTCCAAATGTTGTCCCCCAGCTCAAGGAGTGGTCGATGGCATCTGTAAGCAGATGACATACTTTGAGCACTCATGGAACATGCTTTCAAAGGGTCGATGGGAGGCACATTCACATGGTAAGGTTCTCTTTCAAATTGTTATTACCGTGTTCTTAACTCACATCATACTGACCTTTTTTCTTTCTTTTATAGGTTTGTCTAAGACCACCAAACTTAGGCCTTTGGAAGGGGACAAGGACGTATCCTTGTCAATTAATCCCTCTATTACGGGCAAGCTGAGGCTGCTGCGGGGTAAAAGAAGAATAAGAATAAAATAAAGGCTTAAGGCTCCCCAAGCTCGGAGATGGAGCCAAACCTGAAGCATAAGAAAAGAATGGATCATAATACCAAGAAGAGCTCAAGCTCTCGGGTGCCAAATTCTGATTCGCTTCTTTGGCTTAGGGATGAGTCTGAAGATGATGATAATTTTATTGCCCATGGATCGACCCCTCTCGAGGAGTAGGCCACAACCAAAGGGGTGGACCGTGAGACCGACCTCTCTTTGAATCAAGAGGTCAAGATAGATATCGGGGCTGAGACCTCCCGAGATGCCGATTCTGCATGAAGGAAGCCACCGGTGTAAAAGAAGTCATAGGGACGCTCTCTTACAACGAGTCCACTCTCGAGGAGGTCCAAGCAAGAAAAGAGAAATCAAGTAAAGGATTCCCTGGTACAGATAATCTTTTTCCAGTACTGTGTTGAGAACAATCAGGTCGAGCTCGAGTTCAAGCAACAGGCTCAAAAAAGGAATATGTACAAGCTCCTCAATGAGCGATAAGACGGGGCTATCAAGGACCATCAGACCGAGCTGAATAGGGATTAGAAGGAAGCTTCGACCCTGAGGCGAGAACATGCCGACTTGGCCGAAAAGGAAAATGTATTTGAAGTTAGAAACAAGAAACTAGTCATGGCGACTAAAGATAAAACATCACAGGTCCAGCAGAAGATCAACCTGATCGACCAACTCCGAGTTGAAATAAACGAGGTTTAAGCCATGGCTGATGGGTGGAAAAGAAAAATGGACCAGCTGGCTTTAGAGAAGGAAACTGCCCAGGCAAAGCTAGCGTTGGTAAAGGTTTAACTTTGGGTAGCAAAAGAGAAAGCCGTCATGTGGTCCCAGCTTAATGATAATCTCTGAACATACCCGAGCTCAGCTCTAATAGAGCGGGACGCCCTCTATAGAGAATATGAAGAAATAAAGTCCAAGTTAGACTCAATCTCTGTCAATGCCGAAGAAATGATGGCCCAGTACAAGGCCGATGTCGAAACTACCGAGGCCCTCCTAAAGATCAATGCCGAATATATGAGGCGGCTGTCTTGAAGGGAGACCCTAAAAAAGATCCACGGCCAAGTCTTCGACCTGTCGGTCGAGATCGAGGATGCAAAAAGGCTTGAGGCTGAGGCTAAGAAACTATCTGAGCCCGAAAGTTCCGAAGGCTATGAATGTTCTAGAGACGAATCGAGAGTACCTCGAGTCATTAATCGGGATCCTCCACGAACCTTGTTCTCAGGGTTGGTCAGTTGGTTGGTGTCGATGGCCACATGTGAGTTGGCATCTATTGGGTCTACAACTGGGACTCTGTTGAGATTAGTAGGGGGTACCTCGTTACTAGGTACTATAATGTTATTTCAGACTCAGCATCAACGTTCAAGTGAGCAGGCTGAGAGTTAGACATTCTTAGGTAGATCAAAAGTTTAAATCTCAAAGAACAAGCATAAAACAGAGTGTGTTATGAAAATTTGTACCAAATTACAACTATTATCCTTAGGCCCATAGTGGACGCCAAATTATTTACCCTTTAAAATGGATAACAATTGAATTTATACGCGATTTTAAGAATACGTGGACTAATATAATACAAGTGATCAATAACGTTAGATATGTAAAGTAAAGATAAAATATATATCCAAACCAATTGTAATATTGATTCCTGGATCGATTATGAGCTTAACAATTAGTCTGCCTTCGATTTGGAGCCAAAATATATATGTAAAGCTATGAACAAGAATGATAACCTTTGAATAGCTTAGAATAGAGATAATAAATGTATATTGCCTTGATATGCCTGTTATAGCGTGTTTATTGAATAATAAACTTCCCATTTATATAGTAGGGGAGTTTTACCTTAAGTACAATTATAAGAAAGTGTAAAAATCTTCCTTTTCGCTAATCACTGATATGCTGCCGATATGGGACGAGATACACGTCGTGATATCCGGTTGGGAACAAATATCATGACCCTTTTTCAACTGTGTGTGGACGTTTGGTAACGTTTTTTGAGGTCTTGTAACTTGAAGTTGATAACTAGGGATTCTAGCCTATTTTATGATCCTTGTAGCTTAGGTTTTGGATTAAAAGGGTATACAAGTATTTCCGAAAGCTATCTAATTGTGCTTGTTTGCAGTGTTTGGTCAAAAAGAGACAAGGAAGTCATAACCAGCTCAAAAACAAGTGAAATATGTACAAGTTCAAAGCTGAGTCAAAAGGGCGCTGACAGCGAAGAAATAGATGCAACACGGAGGGTCTACCACTGAGGCGGTCTTAACTGCGCTCTCAGTGGTGGAAGGTTCAGAGATTCATGTTTTGGGCTTAATAGTCACCGCTGCCTGTTGAAGCCCCCTTTTTCTCGCAAAATCGGGTTTACGACATCTGGGCGGACAACTCTATTCCCTTTTGGGATTTGGGTTTTTGTAATTGAAGAGTCTCCACCTAATGATTAAGTGCATTAGGACACTAAGGGGTTTGACTTGGAAAACCAGAGTTCGGGTAAGGGCTAGAAATTATCTCGAGGGGAAGGTGTTAGGCTCCCCTCAAGATCCACTAGTGTGGTTCCCGACCATGTTATATTGTGACTTTAAATGCAAACAATCAAGTAGGCAAGCATGAATTACAAACACAAGGGGTGTTTTTCACATAATGGTTGCAAGAGATTAAAGAAGTTCAAGAAGCTGAAATTTGAGAGAAGAAACAGTTTTAAAAAGAAAAAAGAAAGTTGAAGTTTACGAAAAGCGGTTGAAATTCTGAAATAAAATGACTAAATAAAGGAATGGGTCCTAAGTTTATACATAATATAGATCACCTCACACAACACCCGGTAACTGTTTATACACGTGGTATTATCGCGTGGTCATCATATCCATATCTACCCTTTCCTGCCCCGTTAAGGTATTAAACGCGGAATGGTCTCGTTTTACTTATTGCATGCTATTACCCGTCCCATCCTATTAGTCCCGGAGGCACTTAGGACTATTAGTCCTAAAAGGTGGGATATTGGGCTGATTGTTTTCAAAGGATAAAAATCTGAGGGGACATACAAAAAACATATACTGCATGTTGGGGGGAAGCATGTAAACATATAAAGGCTCATGTATACCCCCTCAAACAAAACACATAAGTAGCATGAATTAAACATAATTAAGGTCTCAAAAGATAGGAACTTTTACAGCAGTTAAAACTTGGTTTTAAAAATGAAGTAGTAACGGTAATAGCATGATTCTGGGCAGAGATGCGCAACACAGTGATTTGAGGACAAAAAAAAAATCAGAAGCTCAGTAAAAGTAAATAGGTGCATCATTTCAAAATCATTTTTAGCAGAGTTTTTTAAGAAAATCTGAGTGAGCTTCAAAGAATCAAGACAAGAATAGGAACGACACAGTTGAAATTAAAGAAGTTGGTTGGTCTTAAATTAATAGAAAACATAATTGATCGGGCCTAAAGTTTGCCTAGGCGTCGTTGTACATTGTCTGATTTTTTTTTAAAAAAAAGATGGACATGCATATTTTGATTCTGATTGATAAAGGTACGTGTGATGAGGTATTTGCAGAAAACGTTTCAAACCACTTAGCCATATTTTAACAAAGTTATTAGACAAACGTGAATTAACTACTGCAACTCGAACGAGTGAGAAGTCCTAAGGGCAGGATATCTAATGCACATA